>JAZFNS010020007.1:110551695-110562191 GCA_037127165.1 Alloteropsis angusta | reverse complement strand
GCAGGCAGCGGCAGCGGCGCCCGCGAGGAGGTGCTGGACCAGTCGCCCTCGCCGCCGCCCATGTCATCCTGCGGCCGCTACATCCTCCACCGCGTCTGCAGGTTCGACACCCTCGCCGGCGTCGCCATCAAGTACGGCGTCGAGGTCGGTGCCGCTCCCCCTCTCCCCTCCCGCTTCTCGCCTTCGTCTCTCTCGTCGACGCGTCCTGGCTTTTAGATTCATTGGAGGGCCAACACTGATCTGCTTTGCGCGCCGGTCGGTGNTTGATTCAGGTGGCGGACGTGAAGCGCGCCAATGGCCTCACCACCGACCTGCAGATGTTCGCGCACAAGACGCTCCGGGTTCCGCTCCATGGTCGGCACCCGCCCGCCGCCACGCTTTCTCCCCCGTCCTCTTCCCCAAGCCACGCCGATCGCGCCAGGTGCCTCTCTCACGCTTGATTTCCTCGTCTATTACAGACGGATTACGCCAATGGTCACCGTTGTGAGTCTCTGCAGTACAGTANCACACCATTTTCCCAGATTAAAATCGTTTCTTCCTTCCCTGATAATGTGATTGCATAAAAAAAAAGAAGGGTAATCGCTAGGATCAAATTGTTTGGAAACGCGGACGGCTCTCTCGTTCCCATCGACACACTGCACATTTACACGCGTTCTGCTTTTTCGATCGTGCCTTTCAGCCGTTAACTAGTCTGGATATAAATTCAGGCCTGATTTTATGATATAAAATTCAGACTCTGTGTTCACCGCTCTTGCTCCTGGATGCGGATATCATTATATGATCTGATCTCCCAGTGTTCCACAAGTNTATACAAGTCAAAGCCCGGTGAGGTTGGCAGGTTTGGCCTGCACACAGTTGAGAACTGGTGTGGTAGGCAGTGTTCCATCGGTGGGAAACCGACTGCCCCTTCCACGATTCACACTCACAGGCGCACTGTCTGAGTGTGTTGAACACTAACCTGACACCTAGTGGCTACTAGGCTGTGTTTTTCTTTTCTCTGAACTTCCGAAAAGATNCTGCCACCTGTTTCACAAATGATGCTACATCCAAAGAGAAACGATGAGGAGGAAACATGATGCATATGCATTCCTGCCTGGCAACAGATGCGCAGCCAGCCTCCACATGCTTGCACTCTCCACATCACTGCACAGTGCACACTTTATTCTTGACAGATACATCTATGGAACCTTGGATAGTTACAAAAACATTAGAGAACAATCCACNCTGCCACCTGTTTCACAAATGATGCTACATCCAAAGAGAAACGATGAGGAGGAAACATGATGCATTCCTGCCTGGCAACAGATGCGCAGCCAGCCTCCACATGCTTGCACTCTCCACATCACTGCACAGTGCACACTTTATTCTTGACAGATACATCTATGGAACCATGGATAGTTACAAAAACATTAGAGAACAATCCATNACACAAAATACAGAAGTTTTTTTTGTTTTATTCTGGGTGAGTTTTCATGTAAAAGGACAACATATTTAATGGATGCTCCACTATATAGATTCGTGGTACTTCCCCCTAGTTGTGATTGCATATGCTGCTGGCTTTTCTAGTATATAATGATGCCATGTGACGCCTTTTCACAATGCTGACCTGGTCTTAAGACCTTTTTCGCTATTTAGATTTATCTGCACTAACAGTACGATTTCTTCCAGGGAATGGACTACGCGTCGCCCTCCCAAAATTGCTGCTTCCTTGGATCCATTTTTTAAGCCGCCACGGAGCACAGTTTCGCCATCCATGAGCCTCTTGCAGGGATACTATGGGCTTGCACCAAATCCTAAGGGGGACCTGACTAATGAAGGCACTGAAATGGCGACGTACACTAAAGGTAAATCCGTTACCATTTGTTTGGGTTATGATTCCTGATCTGGTCATCCTCCACTGATTTTTGAATTTGAACTCTGAACCACCTCCAGGTCATCATAGGAAAGCTAGAAGCTTATCCAATAGCTTCTCGCTTGAAAATGGAGATGCAAATAGGGAGACCGATGATGCTGAAAAGCCCGTAAGGCGGCGCCAGAAAGCCGATGTTGAGCTGACAACAAGGGAGGACAATGGTGGTAGCCTGCTGGCGAGGGCCGGGCAGGGCTTGGCCATGAGGCCAAAGTCTGGCAGTCGACCAGATATAAACAGTAGCCAGCAAGATCTTTTGGCGACGTGGGTGCCTTCGTATGGGGACGGGTTGCACACCGTGAAGAAATCATCGAGCTCTCCGGAATTCCAAGATTCAGACAGCATCAGCATTGCTTCGGTATGGTTGAAGAGCAAGTGGAACTTAAAGCCCGATGCTTTCACCCTCACACTACCTCTCCCACTTTTCGATGGCATTCCGAAGCCTCTCTTTGACAGCATCCCGAAGCCCCTCCTCGACAACATCCCGAACTCGATTGCTGCTTGGAGAAACAAGGCGGCCAAGGATTAGTGAGTTTCATAGATTGGTTACTACATACCGTATACTTATCAGTTGTTTTTTGGAATCTTAGTGGCAGTGCAGGAAGGGCCTGGAGGAGTTGGTTTGTACTGTACCTCCTCAGTCCCCGGCCAAACAAGGGACGATGGGCACTGCTAACACAGAGATGATGCTGAAATGGCATGATGGATACAGTGATATATAGTTTCCACATACATACTGTACTGAATCTGCTGTGCCAAGGCAGCAGCAGCAGATGTTTTCGTCGTTATAAGTTAAAGTTGAGACATATGTGAACCTTGGGGCCAATTTGAGCCTTTGTGGGGTATTCTTTTGTACACATATAGGAAAGAAGGTAAACACTAAGCAGCATGTGTGTTGTTCCCTTGCACTAATAAAGAAATGGCTTTGTTCATTCCATCCACATTACACTGTAGTAGGCGATGAATATACATCATTATGAATTATTTGAAATGCAGCAATTCAATGTACATTTCGAAGCAGAACCGAAAGAGTTCTGAAGGGTTTTGGTAATCTAGGTTTCAACACACCGAATTGACAAAAAAGAGCTAGTATAACGCATATAAACCTTGTGATCTCACTAAGCGCCAAGTGGGAACTCAGCAGCCACAAGCCAAAAGTACGGTCCCTATCATCATGCTTGATCTCATCGTTGTTTGAAGTTGGGAACTGCAGAAATTCATTTTCCAAAGTTAGGCAGGGATTGAAACAACCGACCCTGTTTACAACACATCGTCCTGGCTCTAACTGCCGGCAGAGAAGTGAGCTCTGGTACAAAATAACTGCATCCCGTCTCATTCTACAGGAGGTATAAAAAGTCTCAGCACGTGATCTGGTGCCTAACATCAATGACAAGTATTAGCTGACCCTGTTCTTACAACCTTACATAACCTACAACTAACTAGTCATGACAATGATAAAAATAGTACGACATGGGTCTTCATGAGCCAAAATGGCAATGCATCTACTGTTTTACACACGCCCTTTGGGCATAAACCCTTGTGAAGCATATTATTGGTGTACATGTTCCACCTCTTCACGGGCACTTCCTTTGAATATAGGAAACTCCATGCTCTTCATACCTAGTGAGAGTGATATAGATTATTAGGGGTCCAGGGCAAGTATGAAAAACAATTATCAGGGGTCCAGGGCAAGATCAAGCTTACTCTGCTTTGGAGAACCACATTTGCTGGAACGACCCAAGAGATGCAAGGATACTCCCTCCAATCCAAACACTGCATTTTAGGTCCAACAAATCAGCCAGGCCGTTACACACAGCAGTTGCGAAAGAAGGCAATAGGCAAATCTTATATAACAATCACCTGAGGAAGGTAAATACTATAAAGAAGCAAATATGGTAGTCTAACCTGAATCGCCTCTCTACTGAGTTTCCGCTTGCCATAACCTTAACACGAGCAGCTTGAGGAGACTCCTGCAAAAAAATTCAATGTGAAAACATTACTGGCCTCACAAAAGAGTTGGACGCAAGGAAACATTTTTATGGTATTAATCACAGAAGCTCGATTTTATGAATTACGCCATACACACTAACACTAACCAACAGGAACAGACATAACTGTTTCCTTATAAGTTTATCTAGTAAGGTCAGAAAACATGGGGATGCATGTAGAAATTGATATGATACACTCAGCAAATCCAGATACATTGTGTAGACATCAATAAATCCTTAAATACTCTGTTGATACTTCGATAGTTATGTAGTAGGAAATTAGTAAGATACACTACTACAGTACTATGGAAACTATGAATCTGCTAATATAGTGTCCATGCATATATGGGCTGTTAGAGAGCTAAAAGAAGTTTTACCTCTAGTACTTCTTTCTCCAGGCGTTCCTTTAACTGGAGAATTGATGATGAGCCACCAGAAAGCTATCCAAAATACAAGTTTGTGTAAGTTAGAATTGCATTGCAAACAAATTCTGAAACATATAAAGTATCAAAATGCAGCTCTGGAATTGTCTTTACCAAGATGTTGCTAAATAACTCCTTGCGTATGTCAGCGTCACACCTATTGACGCTGTCAATGACCTGGGTAGAAACGAGGTAAGAGCAATTTCAGCAATACAAAGAACTGTGCCAGAAATGTGAAACAGTATGGAACTCACCATCCGTGGAAGACCGCGAACTGACATTGAATCTGCAAATCCATCAACCCCAGGAATAGTCTGTCGGTCATAAAATTTACGTACATCAGTGGGTATATGTAAGGAGAGGGAAAGCAAATCAGCTGACTTCGAAATAATTTTCTAGACCACTGTAACATCTACTAAACAGAAGCAATGAATTTGTTTTCTATGATGTAATAGAACAATCTACTACCAAAACCAGCAGGTCAAACAAATACTACCAAAGCAAGTTAGGCAGTTACAACCTACAGATCATTCGAACAAGCAAGTAGTACCCTTACACAATACTCACCTGGGATAGAGATGGATTAAATAGAATATCAGGAATCTTGAATCTATCGGCACCAACTTCAATAGTTCTGCTCAAAGACAAGATAAATAAGTTAAAAATCCAATAGACAGAACATGCCAAAGAAGAAAAAACAGAAGATTGAAGACAAGGGAAAACATGGGATGTACACTGCACCCACCCTCAATGCATCCAGTAACCCCACTCAGAGACCATAGGTCATAAAATCCAAATTGTTTGAATGGTTAGGTTATTAGATGATGCACCAAGTAGCAAACATTCCATGAATATTGTGAGATATAAGGGTAATGAATCTCAGGAAACGATAACTTTATCTTATCCACTTCATTGTTAAACCTACTTTTGTGGCATGGTAAAATTGGTTTTTATCAGAATGATTAATCAGTTCCTCTCGATCAGTTTTTATGCCATTCAAAAATGGGATGCACATATGCACTGAGAGTTTAGTGCGCCAAATAAGCCCCCAAGGTCATTCTTGACAAGGATGGGCTTAGCTAATAAGAAAATAGAAGTACTCATGTAACTGGAAATAAATTTGTGGCTAAAATATTTATGTATCCAACTTACTGTCCATCAGGAAGCTCATATGAAGTTGTTGGAACATTAGCATATGCCGCTTCTACAAGAAAAATAAAGCTGGGAAAGTAAGTCCTCGAACATAACAGGAAATATAAGAAAACATAATTTATGTTATAGCACATGAAAGCCAGAGGAATATTGAATTCATAATAGAAACAGCATTAAAAATATTGTAATAACAGTGGTTACCCTCAAAAGCAGTATCTGGAACTCTGCAAACAGACTCCTTGATGTCACTAGCAATAGCCCTCTGCAATACAACGTATCATAATCAAAACCATAATAAAGGTAAAAATCAACACATAACAAAAACTAATGGGTTTGTATATGAACATACCATGCAGTACAACCTGTAACTCTCTGTTGTGTTTGCAAGATCAAGATCTACAATCTGAAACAAGCACAGGCATAAAGTCACAGAAAAAATACAGAATGTTGCCTTTCGTTCATCTAGTGTATAGTTTTAGCTGCAAATTCATGTCAGAGCTTGTTGCATAGTGCTAACTATTTTGTAGTATAGTAGCAAATTGCCAAATACAACAGTCAAATGATGGGACATTATAATAGAATTACAATTAACATGTTAAGAGAATAAGACCGTTCAAACGACTCAAATAAGTTGTAAGGAAACCACATATGGTTCCTGTAGTCCATAACAGGACTAAAATGATCAACGTATCTCAGAGGGTTCCTGTATCTGAATATTAACCAATATACACAATGCAACTTGAGCAATAATTAGAGAGAAGAAAAAGGATCTGAAACTCTAAACCAACATTTTTCACTTACAACATGCTTATTGGTTACAAAGTATGAAACAAGTCCATCACAGGGCTACTATTTCTGAACCTTTTAGCTGGAATAGCACCTGATCAGAGCTGCTATCTCAGACAAGTAAACAGCCTAGGTTTGTTTCAATCTATCCTATTTTTTGCGCTTGTTGTGTCTCTAGCTATCAAAACAACCCCATAAAGTATTCCTAAAGTATTTCCCGCACATTGGCAGATCAGCTTACATATCACGTAGTATTATCATTTCAATGGTATGACGAGTTTTCCCTTGGCTTGAAAAGAACCACAAGCAGGCAGAAACAATTCGAATATCAACATGGCTAAAAAGAAAAGGCACCTTATATTCTCCAGGACTGGTTTCCTTCTTCTTAAATGAATATCTGGGCCTAATCTGAAAATGAACAAAAGAGTGAACAGGCAGCAAAAATTAGTATGCTATGTGAAGCAAGAGAGAAGCTTACAACAACGCCCTTGCTCTCCAAGCTTTTCATCATACAGTCAGTTAAAAATTCACCACCAACGGGAGAAGTGGCCACAGACTGCAATCATAAAACATGTTATCAAACAAATAAACAAATTATAACTATCAGATAAGATTCAAGAGATGCCAATGCAATAGCTTAACTCAATAATTTATTAAATATTAAATAAGTATTGGTTGCTCAGGTTTTCAAATGAAAATACTAAACAAAAAGCAAAAAGATACTAATTGTATACACGCAAGTATGGCATCATATACTTTCTTCTTACAGTTACAGATAGTTATGACCTCAAAGTTTGTCACGTTTGAACATATCATACCTTTTGCAAAACAAAACCATCATGCACAGCAGAAACCACAGTAGATCCACCACCACTGCACCAAAAATGGCCACATAGTTTATCATACTGAAGAGCCAAACAAAACCATCATTCCAGCCATGCTTATCATGATGAAGCCCCAAAATCCATGGAATATAAAACGAACTAAATCAATGATGATATCACAACACCGGCAGTGTCCCAACACAAGGCATACTTCAAAACTGAGGCAGTTCGAAACCACAATTTTTTAGAATTATAAAGAGAAAAGAGATGGCTATACTTAAAAGCCAAAAGCATCGAACAATACAACTACCAACTAACACATCAGAACCAATATGAAAATCAACTATCAAGATAAGGGTGTTATCATTCTGTATGTTTGTTAATAGTCAGAATGGTGTAGAATATTTTGGTGTGATTTGCAAAACAANGAGCATCAACTTTGAGTTTAGCAATTCTATTTTATATCCATTGTATGGATGGATGGACTCATCANAACCTGTGCAATGTGCCCAACTTAACAATGCAAAAATATATTATGCATGTTGTATTGAATAAAGAGGACAAGGAAGAGACAATCAAAGCAGACAGCAGACAGAGATGCACTCATTCATGAATTAACCCATCTAACATGAGCAAAAGGAGCTACACTTCATATAAGAAACAATATCTGCTTCAGCTGAGTGAAATGGAATCATCAAAATTCTCACCTGTCAACCACCAAAGATGTAGCTCGTCCAGATGCAAAAGATGTGAGCACCTGTGATAGCACAATCAGTGATAAGAAAATAACAAAATAACTGCAACATGAATTGATTATTACAGAGACATACTGCATTTTTCGCTAGGAATAGTGCCGGTACTTTGTAGTTCTCAAACATAAGTTCTGCTGCTCTATGAAAACACGTAAAACAACAGTCAGATGTGAGGGCATTAAGTCTGTCTAGAGTCACAAGGAAAGTGTATGTAATTAATTACAAACATAACTTTGGATCTAGTAGGATAAATCCACATTCCTGGAATTCATATGCAAGACAGCTAGGTTGGAAAAATCCTTATACCTTGATTTAACTTGACATTAAAGAAACCACCCAAATTAAATATAAAATATAGGAAGGATAATCGTAGTAATATTTGAGGTCCAATCCTTACTAGAAAATACGAAAAAAATTTCATGTCCTTGTAATAAAACTGTTGTCTATGAAACAGTACTGGCATGACTGTTAGTAAAAGTACCCAGGAAAACATAGTGCTGTTCTATGAGCCATAAAACTGGTAATACGAACAAGTAAATAGAAAGCATATGCACATACTTCTCCCTTTGCTGTGCAGTGTTTGTAGATGGTTCGGCTATGAGCATTGGATGCTCCTCAGGATTAATCAACAACCTCCGTCTGAAATGTGGAATAAGTCAGAGTGACATTAAAAGGGGCAAAGGGAAGTGTTTAGTACGAGTTGAGCATCCACATCAGAAATAGAAAAATCATAATTTCACTCTCATTGGCTTATCAATTAAATCAACCTACAAAACAACAAATTGTATCTGATTAGCAGATATAGCATTAGCATGAGATTTTAGAATCAACACATTGCGAGGGTAAAGCAGTACCAAAGATCAGATTAAAATAATATCCTAGAAAACAACCTCAATTGCTGATTCTCAATATTAATGAGAAGAAATTTCTTAGAAACATGACAAAATTCACCTGAAAGCATGATTCCATATATTATCAACAATATCCCAATCAGTGACTGTTCCGTCCTTCATAGGTGAAATCACCTGTTTAGGGTAGCAGGGGAAAGACCATCAATAAGTGATAATTAGCAAAATTATGGTAATCAAACTTAATCCTGAATATGCACTGATACTAACCTCCATATGATCCCTCCTGAACTCTAACTCTTGGCCGACATAAAGTTTACGTTTTGACTTGGCTTTGTCCACATCCATAGGTTTGGCTCCATTCTTAGAATCTGATGCAGAATCAGCTTCTTTCTCGGGCCTGGAGTCGTCACCGTCTCCCGTTTGTTCAATTGAGCCAACAACCTTAACATGGTAAGAATTTGTTATACGTATGCCACTGAGCATGAGTCCATGGAGCAACAACAAAATAGTATTTCTAAGCCACAGCAATTTTGCTACAAAGATGACAAGTTGCTCAACTGTTAACAGTTGTGTTAGTCGTTAATGTTATTCAGACATAACTTCTTGTACAACACAGTAAAGTTTGTCATTATATGCTGTCGTATATGCTGCCTTAGAATGCAAAAAAAAAAAAACTAATTAGGTACATTAGCCAAAAGGGATAGCCTCCCGAAGTGGACGTGGTTGAAAACTAATATGAAAATAATTTCCTATTTAGGAATTGGTACAGAAGATGTGCTTTAGATTATCAGACACATCCATGGAATCTGAACTTAACCACCAGAACCACAGGCAGTAAGCCCGTCTCGGCTGAAAATACCTGCACTACACCCAATAGAGCCAATGCTGACAACTATTCACCAGTTGCGCTGCGCTACAGGGATTGCAGCAAACGCAAAGCTCCACTAACTAGCTTTGTAATCAACTAAAAAACACCCTTATACCAAGTCAGAATCCATGTGCAGATCAATGTCTGTTGCAGAATTTACAAATTGACCCAAATCTACCCGATGTTGTAGGAAAAACAAAGCATACATCTGTACAGAGCAAAGTCAGTGGTGTCCGTGTGACAAATTTGGACACAGAATTTGAAGTCAGTAACCCAAAATAACACGTGAACTTTTAAACTCGAGTGCTGATTCGCGAGTCCAATACAAACTTTGCAGAACTGCATTTCGCACCTAGCAGCTTACAGACACCCCAGAAGTGGCCAGACAGTGGCCCCAAAGCGAAATTCAGAAATGACAGCGGAACGTGAAGAGTTTGGAAGCAGCAGAGGGCAGTTCTCTCACCGACGGGAAGACGGCCTTGGGGGTGTCGTCGCCGGCGTAGCCCGCCTTGCAGCTGTAGGAGCCCACATCTATGACGATTGCCGATACCTCGTCTGACAAGGCCAAACGGAGGCGCGTGAGATCTCCAGGGGTTTAGGGTTTAGCGGGAGCGAAGGGGAGTGCGAGAGAGCTTACCTCCGCCGTACATGGCTGGAGATCCAGCGAGGGCGGGCTTGGCGAGCCGGAGCGGGAGCGGCGGGTCGTCGAGGTGGGGGGCCGGAAACCCTAGCTCGCCGTAGACGGGGCGGGGAGAGAGGTTTCGCTTCGCGTGTTCGGGGCTTCGGGCTCGATTTGGCGGCCGTGCGAACTGCCTTGCTTTGCACCTTACCCTCTACTGGTGACCCGCTTGTCAGCGAGAGATTCAGCTAAGCTTGAGGCCATGTTTAGTTCCGATGGAATAACTTATAACAACTTGTTGTAACATTATTTTTTAACATTTAGT
>JAZFNS010020007.1:109991458-110001808 GCA_037127165.1 Alloteropsis angusta | reverse complement strand
CTTCTTAGCGCTGCTCCTAGGTGGCCTGTTACTTGTCATTATCCACATGCTCCGCGTAGCCGCCCGTATCCATTAGCGAGTAACCTAAAGCAGAGCCAAAGATTCGATGGGGAATGAATGGTAAGCTAATTGGACTTGCGCTTAGATTTGATTGGAATAATCCAGCATGTGTCGTCTAGTCGTCTGTGCTGATTTGCTGGAATAATCTAGCAGCTCTCGGCGCTCCCACACCGGCGCCACATCTGGCGGTCCGTGTGGCGCGAATTCCGGCGCAGCGGCGAGGAACTTGGTGCGCCCGCGCCGTCGCATAGCGTGTGCGCCGTCGCCGCCACACACGAATCGGGGAACCGCGTGACCTGGAGCGCAAAGGCATCGCGGGAGGGACGCGCGCTGCTGCAGAGCGGCGGTGACAGGCGCACATGTCGAGGGCTTGTAGCTGCTTCGGCTCCATGAGAGATAGGAAGGAGAAGGTGGTGCTCCTGGGGCCACTTCTTTCACAGCGTCAAAATTGTCTTTTCACATTGCTTTTAACGGTAGATGGATGGTAAAGTGAACAGAATGTCATTTAGGGAAGCAAAGTTAAATTTGAGGTCAAATAAGGAACAAAAATATTTTAAAGGCCAAAAAAGGAACTATTAGTTTTAGTGGTGTCAAATAAGGAATTGTCTCTATAATTTATTATTCAACCTGTAGCTCCCTTTTTCTCGTCGTAGCTTTGCCATAGGTCTGTTCATGCAAGAGCTTCTAATAACTGGTAATCCTTTAATCTGGAACTGTGAATGTTCATGATAATCAAAGATAGCTTTATTTTATAGTACTTCGGCACTAGACTACTACCTTGTACCAACTGCTAGATAATTCTGTGATCCTTGACTGTGCCATACACTTCGAGAATGTGTAGAGAAGCTGCAGCTTCTCAACAGTTCTGAGGAAAGAAGTCGCAGGATAAATGAAGTTCTGGAAGTACATGTTGATTCCCATATGGATCCTAACTATGAATCCGCTGAAGAAATGGATGACAAAAAAGCTGGTATATATCTTCCCGAGATGTTAACGATTTATGTTCAGAAAATAAATATTAGAATGTAACTAGGTGTCCACATCCAATAAATCTAATTTCATGTGTCAATGCAACCTTTTCCAGTTATTATGGCAACATTTCAGTTGACAGTTGACCTGACAAGATTTGAATTGATGTTGCAACAAGCATCAACTCTAATCACATTCTTTGTTTAAATGTTAATTAAATTTAGTGTTTGAGCATTGTTTGTTTATTATATGCAGTTGGAAGGTCCATGAATTGGACAAGATCAGATACGTCCATATCGCGAAGAAAACCAAAGTATCAAAACACTATGCAAAACCATCCGCAAAAAGTTTCGGATTCTAGCCACCATCCAGAAAACATGTCCATTGAAAGTACAATACATGGATCCCGAGCTGGAAGAAAGTTCGAGAAAAACACTATAGCAAACGGTGCTATGTATGAAGCTGCACCGCTTTCATTGTCTGGAGTAACAATGACAAGTGACATGGAGCCAGAGAAAGTCTGGCACTACAAGGATCCTTCTGGGAATGTTCAGGGCCCATTCACTCTTTTGCAACTGTCAAAATGGACATGTTACTTCCCACGTGATCTGAGAGTATGGCTTACATTTGAGAGTGAAGAGAGATCATTGTTGTTGACTGAAGTGCTTTCGAAACAGCAGAAAGATTTCACTCAGGCCACAACACTTACAAGTTGCAAGGCAACATTGACTGGCACTAGACATACAATGAACAGCTCAAGTGTGGATCAGACCAATGCTCTATCCCCTGTTGGTTATAGTATGGCTGGTTCTTCTGGGATAACTGTTCAGTCTAATAAGTGTTACGTTCCAGAAAGAGAAAGTGTGTACTCTCCGGATGATAGCTTGTCACTGTCAACTAGTTCCGTTCCACCCAAGGATGTTCTTGCTGTAAATAGCCAAGCACAGTACCAGACTAAGCATTCAGTTTTAATTCAATCTCTTGGGAATTCATATGGGCAAACAGACTTGCACCATGATGGCATACAGGGAGGATGCTCTGGTGAATCGAATCACCGCCACAGCAATGGAGCCCTATGGAGTCCAACCACAGCCCACATGAGCTGTAGTGGACATGGTAATGTGGAATCTCATCAGAATCAACAGGTTTCATGGTCTCAATGTAAACATGATTCTAAAGCTAGTTCACAAGGTGGGTCTGTTAAAGATCTGAATTCAATGCGGGATCTATCGAAAAATCTACCCACTCAAAGAGTTGGGAAAGATGTTGCCAGTCCAGTGTTTGCATGGAGTCCATCCGAGTCCAGGACCGCTTCAAGTCAACATGAAGGCTCTTGCTTAAGTTCAACAGCCAATCAAAACTTTATTGATGATCTTCATTCTTCTATTGCTTCTGCAAAGACTACAAGCTGTGCTCCACCAACTCCTATTGAAGACAGAGGTTCTAGTTCGCCATCCGGCATGCTGAGTCACACAGAAAGAGTTCCAATCTGCAGCTCACATTCAGCCCCTTTGGCATCTGATTCTGATATTTGCAAGTTGGAGGAGATCATGAATCATCAAAGAACACTTGAAGCGGATACATCGAATGCTTCAGTTAATCAATCTCCCCAATGTAAGATTTTCCATGTATCTTCTCCTGATAACCAAGACATTGACCGTGAGGTTCCTAGTCCAACTCCAAGATCTGAGAATAAGGAGCTTACTGTTGACAATTCAGGGTTAACACCAGCATCACCTGAAAACGTTGCTACTACTTATTCCCCTGGTTCAGATGCACGCAAGATGGACGAGATCGTGAGTCATCAAGAAGTACCTGAGGTGATTGCATCAAATTCTTCAGATAATCATTCTACTCAACTTGAGGTTTCGCCTGTATCTTCACCTAATAACAAAGATCTGGAATGCGAATGTCCCAGTTCATCCCCAAGGTCTGAGAATAAAGTCCCTGCTGCAGACAATTCACTTTTAACATCAACAGCTCCCGAAAATTTGATGGCAACTTCTGCACCTGCTTCCGATACATGTAAAATGGAGTTTGTGAATCAGCAAAACACACTTGACACAGATGCTTCAAATGCTCCGCTCTATCAGCCTCCCCATTCTCACATTTTCCCTGTATCTTCTCATGATAATCAGGATATTGAGCGTCAATGTCCTAGTCCAACTCCTTCAAGATCTGACAGTAAGGAATCTCTGTTGGATAGTTCGGTCTTAACATCAACAGCACCCAAAAAGTTAACAACAGCTTCTGCACCTGCTTCCGATAAATGCAAACTGGAGGAGTTTGTGAATCAGCAAAAACCACTTGACGTGGATGCATCAAATGCTCCACTTAACCAGCCTCCTCATTCTCAAATTTTCCCTGTGTCTTCACCAGATAATCAAGATATTGTTTGTGAATCTCCTAGTCCAACTCCAAGATCGGACAGTAAGGAACCTCTTGTGGACAACTTGGTGTTGACATTGGCAGGGCCTGAAAATATACCAACTTCTGCACCTGCTTCCGGTATATGCAAGGTGGAGGGGAAATTGAACAAGGAAATGACACTTGAAGCAGATGCATCAAATGTATCACTTAATCAGCCTCCTCACTCTAGCATTTTCTCTTTATGTCCTGATAACCAAGATATGGAGTGTGAATATCCTAGTCAAACTCCAATGTCTGAGAGTGATCAGCCTCTCGTGGATAAGTCGGGGTTAACATCAGCAGTGCCTGAAAATCAAAGTTCTACTCCTGCACCCACTTCCGGTATAGGCAAGATGGACGAGATCTTGAATGAGAAAAAAACACTTGAGACAAACCCATCAAATAGTTCAGTCACTCAAGATATGGAGTGTGAATGTCCTAGTCAAACTCCAATGTCTGAGAGTGATCAGCCTCTCGTGGATAAGTTGGGGTTAACATCAGCAGTGCCTGAAAATCAAACGTCGACTGCATCTGCTTCCGATATATGCAAGATGGAGGAGATCTTGAATGAGAAAAGAACACTTGAGACAAACCCGTCAAATGGTTCAGTCAGTCAATCTCCTCAATCCAAGGTTTTTGTTATATCTTCTCTTGATGTGCTAGATATTGGACGTGATTTTCCTAGCACTCCTGGACCTGAGATTAAGGAACCTGTTGTGGACAGTTCTGTGTTAACATCAGCAGCGCCTGAAAATTTAACAACTAAGCAACCTGTTGACTCACCAGATCCTTTTGTATCACCCAAGTGTGATCCGTCAACTGGGGAATTAGGTACCACGAAATCAGATTTTACATGTGAAGAAACTATTAAAAACAAACTATACTGTGAAAGTGAAGCTACAATCGTTACAAGAGAGAGCTTGTTTCTTGATTCTTCCTGTGTTGCTGAGTCGATAGATGTGTCAGATGTCTTGGAATCTTTAATGGAAGAACAAAGGGGTGGGACATCATACATGCAAGGAACAACTGATCTGGAGGATTTCCTAGCCACTTCAGCTGAGGAAGAACCACAGTGCTCTAGCCCTATTGCATTATCTCCTTGGGGTCAACCTAGTTACTACCAAGGTGATGCTGATTCTGTATTGTGGGGTGTCCAAGATTATCCAATGAATGATATGTGGTCTCTGCTTTCACCAAGACCTACACTCCAACCTTCATCTGGTTAGTATGTTAATGCTTAGCATGGCATGAACTCTCCATTAATTTTATTGTTGAATCATCTGTTTGCTCTGCACCAGGTATTGGAACTGAGGGGAAGGAAGCTTATGGTATTACCGAGGTACGTTTGGCCCATGTTAATAATGAAATTGTTCAAAGAGGATCAGTGCCAGGGGAGGATAATGTGAACCATGCAGACTTGGGTGCTGCCACAGATTGGGTACTCCCTGAGCAGGTAATCGTGTTGCAATACCTGAATGACATTTTCTTCCTATACGATCTTTTATATGACATTGTATTTTCCCTACTTTAGGTCCTATCAATACCAAATGATATGGTAATATCATCAGTAGATGAGAGTACCGGAGTCGTAGGATGGCAGCCATCAGCCAGTCAGAACTTAAATGAGGGTACTACATGGACCACCAGCCAGATTCTCAGCTTGTCTAGCAATGAAAAAGCAGAGCCCTCAAGTAAAAGGGCTTGGGAAGCATCAAGGAAGCAAGAATCCACCGATTCCAATGTATCGAGTTCAGGAGAGGCCATTGGAAATGCCAGAAAGGGCTTAAACCTACCTCCCGGTAATGCTAATCGAGGCAGCCAGCGGAGTCGTCACCACCGTGACAGGTACTCTCAAATCAGCGAGTCTTGGCTTCTTAGTTCAAATCACTCTAGGAGTAGGTCTGATAGATTTGGCGGTGGTGGGTCATCAAGGTCAACTTCAAAAGGGCAAACTAGGGGCTAATATAAATTTGACGAGAGCAGGAGGAAGGGTGCATCTTGTAGCTACCTGCATCCTTGATCTCTGCGGCAGAAATAGGTTTTAAAATTCTTTGTCATATCTTTCCATTTTGTATAGGCTAATTACAATTTAGTCAACAGAGCGTAAATGACCATCTCTGCTCCCCTCAACTGTAGCAAGGAGTATATGTTTAGCATAGAGTTATGACTGAATGGCTGCCCACCAAGCAGATTCAGCTTTTGGGCATGGTATGTATAATGTTGACACACTGTTCGATGGAACTGCAATTGTACGACAGCGATCTCTTCATGCACTGATATGCCTGATGTGCTGTGGTAACAGTGATCTGATTGATTTGGTCTAATTTCTGGTATTTTTCGTTCTTTATTTCTGGTGTTGATGATTTAACTTGCTGATGAGGAACACATTGTGTTCATATATTCTTGGATCGATACTCGACAGACATATGTAGCGATCTGTGATACTTGGTAACTGTACACTGAAGTTGTTGGAAATGTTTATTTTATTTTGTCGACTGTGGAAGATGATCTGCCCAAATGTGTTTGTTTGTACCAGATATACAGATGATGACGAATATTATACCTAGTAATTTACGTGGAATAGAACGGCCCAACAGCTATGATCTGTCGTAGACCTGTAGTAGTGGAATCTGTCATCTGTGTAATGGGTGTTGCTCATAGGTGATGCGTTGCCATGTTGCAGTGGTGAGAATCGAGTAGCTGCTTGCCCTGTCATCAATAACTTTTGGCCTGGCAGTTCATCTCTGCACAGTTTTATTATTACTTCGNCGCTTGCTTTGCATGGTTATCACCTCAGATGCACTTACAATTTACCCTTAAGCGATTGCTTCGCAAATCATGAAAATGGCTGCATTGGGTTCGTGGCCACCTCAGCGATCTTCAAATTGACTAAGCCCATGATTGATGCAGGAAGCTACGAGTAGAAATCACTAACAAAACAAAACTGTGATTATGTCAATACAGTCAACGCACAGCAAGGCTTGATGATGATTAACTNTCCTTGGGCATCGATCCAAGCTGATCAACTAATCGTCTAAACAGCTGCCAAATTTTTATACTTTTAAGTAAATTCAGAAGTTCTTTTTCCTCACGAGATATTTACATCTTGTCCCAGAGCAAACTTAACCACTGTTACATCTGTTATTTGCTTACTACCGGAAGGGGGACGAAAACAGGATAGTAGGTATTCAATTCAAGATGTTCCAGGATCTGTTGTGCTGCTGACAGGTACGAAGAGTGGCCATCAACAAGTTCCGTAACGTCAACCTGTAAATTGCACGGAAAAGTTTATGCAGAACAGTAGAAGATCAAAACTTGATCGCAAGAATGATCATCCGCATCAGCATGCTTACATTCTCTACACCAGGCACATCAATGGCCTGGATGCCAGCTAATCCTTGGGTGAGCAGACTGCATCAGAGAATTAGCAAGTCACAGAAGAAATCATCAAAACTGTTCCAGCAATGGCTATCCAATCCAAAATCAGCCCCCCTTCAGTTTACCTTGCTCGGAAGGTAACACCGAGAATCCAATCATCTCTTGAGTACACATTCACAAATCTTCCCGCAACCATCTGTGGTGAAGCAAAAGCAAGGGCATGTTAGGTGATACAGATACAGGTAGCTAAATAGTGCGTAAAGGGACATTTGAAACTGAAGATTACATATCTTCACATCGTACCTTCCTGGCAGGCTCCCACCGCTCACCCTTCACTGAAACCGGTGCGCCTAGGAGTACAACCCTCTCGACGAGTCCCTCTGATTCATCCCATCAAACGTGTGAGCAAAGTCATAATGAACTTTAGATGGAGATAAATATAGAACAGATACCATTGTCGCTTGACAAAGCTAGCTCCTGTAAACACTTGAATATAACTCGTGCTCCCAGTGAGAACCCAATGAGAGTCACAGGCCTGAGAGAATTTAGGAATCAGGGAAAATGTATGGAACTAACTGCACAGGATAAAACGTGATTCAGCTGGAACTACCTGTTTCCTTGCAGTCCCTTCAGAAGCACTTCAGCAAGCATTTTCCCGGCTTTATCTGATCTGAGAGGACAGAGTTGCTTAGTTCGCTAATTAAATTGCAAATATCCTTAAAGAGAGATATAATTTCCAAACAATGCATGGTAGATACACTAGCTATTCTGGAGAATTGCAACTGGGAAATTACAATGGAAATATTGATACTGGAAAATCAGCAGCTGTCACATGATAAGTTTTACTATGCGAGTAAATAAGCACCTGTCAATAGCAACGGACCATTTGCTATCAATAAAATCAGTAGCTGCAAGCAATGTAGCAGGCCAAGCAAATGCTGCAAGAAGACCACTTAAGACAGTTCTCATTGCACCTTGTTTCATCAACTCCATTGCAAGTCCTGCATCACCAATGACAACATTAATTTCAAGGTGTTTGAAAACAGTGTAAGCCCAGCATCACCAAGTACAAAACCCCAAACATTACTTGATGTCAGCCAATCCTGTATTGCTGTACTGACTGCAATTATATGGTTAGACTCCCATTGAAGGATATACCTGCCAAACATTGGTCAGCAATGTAAGAATGTTCCATCCTTTTAGCACAGATAACACATGGATAAAGTACAACTACTGTGAATATAATTCAGGAAACGATTATGAAAGGCATTCTGTACTTCTCTAGGTTATCCTTCCATCCTTCCCAAGGTTTCCAGAAATCCTCCTCATCAAAAGCAAATCCAGAAACCAAGATGCCAACCGCAAGGCGCTGAAAAAGATTTTGTTTACAAAGACTAAATCAGTCTGATTTCAAATTGGGAGAATGACATTTTAGTCAGAGAGAGAAGGAACTCACACCCTGATTGTGGTTATCACCAATAGGCTTGAATTCAAATTCTTTCACTTTACCAATTCGTCTTGCCATTTTGCTCCCCGTCAAGCCAGCCCCAGCGGCTAAATTGTCAAAAATCAAAACAAGGAACATTAACATCTATATAAGTAGAACACTTGCAACCACTTTCTCTTTTAGTTTGGGATAATACATTACAACTTATGCAGGAAACTCATCTAGGAAGAACTTTAGTTGTAAATATGCCAGTGCTCACACAGAGAGTGCATATTCGTTATTTTGTGTAGTAGGTTCACTAGGCAATACCATAGTTACCATGAACAACCGAAGTGGTCACTGTAACTCAAAATAAAAATTATTTGTTGGACAGCACAGGACATAAAATGAAGAAATAAAAAGCCCAAAATAACATTGTCGTAAGAATTTCGGAGGAAAGAAACCTCCAAATGAAGCAGCAACTGCCACAGAACCAGCAACAGACCCTGCTGCCGCAGCCATAGCAGCAAATCCACTAGCTCCTATGAATGGTACAAGTGTGCCTAGTGTTGGAGCTAGAGCGCCAAACCCTGCAGCAATAGCTGGTGCAGCCAAACCTGTCAGATAGAAGAGATTGAGAGCATATTAATCTCCTGGAATACTGTGGTCCAAGTGGACTATCAATGGTTTGCTTCAACTGATATATTATCGAGAAGTCAGTCATACCCCCTGTAATAGCCAGCAATGCTCCTCCAGTCAAGGCAGCTGCACCAATAATGCCCCCACGCTTCCATTTTTCCCACTTGCTCTTTGGTGATGCATTTTCTTGCGCTTGTTCTTGCTCTTTTGCCGCGGCCATGGCAGAGCATGCGACCATTACCTCAATAGCTTCCTACAGTACCGAGATTGATGGTTACAAATGAACTCGAGCTATATAAAAATGCATAGACATGAGTGAGTTCCTCCAGTGCATTTTGTTTGTTGAAATTGTACACCAAGTGATTAGTACTCTGCTGCACAGAGAAGGAATAGGTTGTACAAACCATTTTGATCCACTTGACGTCAAGCCATGTTGCTAGCAACCGAAGAGCAACACGGTGCCGGGCATCATAACCCTTCCTGAAGTGAGACGACTTCCTGTCCTCTTCCTCTTGTGATACAGGTTTATCAGCCACACAGGCAGAGAGAAGTGCATATAACAACGCCATCTTCCGGTGATGGTTAGCAGGAACATCCTCTAAGGACAACTTGTCAATTCCAAGCAAGTTCTCAGATGATCCTGCCTCTGGTGATTCAGCTGTTCCAGAGCTAGAAGTCACGGAGTCTTTAGTCTCCTCTTTGATTTTCTCATCCGGCACAGTACCACTGCCCAGGCTCATTACCATTACATCAACTGCTTTCGCCAAGGCATGTTCCTGCTCCAACCTATCTGAAGAACTCTCACCTTCTTCTTCAAATATTATCCTTAGAAACTGCAAAATGCGAAGTTAATAAGACTGTGAAATGCAACACTGAAGAGTTGAATACTCACGGGACTGCTTGCTTAAGAACGCATAGAATTTTTTTTCGAATCGAGGGAGCCCCCCATTTCCATTACTGATAACGGAAATACGCGAGTTTAGAACGCATAGAAATTGAAGGGCATTTTAGATAGATGTATGATCATCTGAACAGCAGGGATTTTTTAACAATTTTGATGTGGTCAGCGTTACAAGCAGAATCGCTACCCCCAATAGAACACCATTCAGCCCCCAGACCCCCACCGTCACACCAACTTATTAGGTGAGCACACGATCGAGGTGGGAAGGAGATGGCATACCGCGCCGATGTGATGCTTGGCCTCCGGCGACGCGGCGGTCTCCTCTAGCCCAGCCCAGGCCACGGGTTCGATCTCCAGGAACCTAGCATAGCAGGTCCCCCCGATCGCAAGTAATAATTAGTACTAGAACGCGAGCGCTCATCTCGAGTTCATGAGCCGCGGGGAGCAGCGCACCTGAAGACGGGGCGGAGGAGGCCGCGGGAGTCGTGCGTCCAGAGGTCAGTGTCCGAGGCGGCGTCCGAGCCGCTGCTGCTGGAGGCGGTGGTGGAGGAGCTCCCGCTGGCGCTGC
>JAZFNS010020007.1:109640548-109654531 GCA_037127165.1 Alloteropsis angusta | reverse complement strand
CCGGTCCGGTAAACCGGAACCGGTCCGGTCCGGTTTGGGCAACCGGTTCGAGAACAAAAACCCTGGCCACGCCACGCCCGCCTGGAACCAAACGAAAGCCGGTAGCTTTACTGATTATTACTGCTACGCCCCCGATGTCATTAGCCGTTAATCAACAAGGCCTTGGACCACCCGGCGGCGATGGCGAACACGCTGCACGCCTCCGGCAGTCCGGCTACGAGTCGAGCCGAGCCCTCTGGTCCAGTCCAGTCCAACCGGGGATCCCGGCCGTCTCCGCACATGGCTCGAGCCGCGACAGCTCGTGCTCGGCGTCAATTTGTCAAATCCAGCCGTTGCACTTGCCAACGCTGCGCCCATCCAAGCCCCCTGGTCTCCCTCATAAATAGCGTGACCCGCCGCAGTGCACCGCCACGCGGCCGCGGTCGCTGTACGCGAGAAGAGACAGTACAGGTGGTGAGAGGCAGAGCAAAGCAAGCACAGACAGAGCAGGAAGAGGATGCGTGCGGGGGCGGCAATGGCATCGGCCGCGGCGGCGGCGGCGGTGCTGTTGCTCTTGGCCGACGGCTGCGCCTGCGCCATGTACAAGGTGGGCGACCTCGACGCCTGGGGCGTGCCGCCGCCGTCCAAGCCCGACGTCTACAAGCGCTGGGCCAAGTCCATCCACTTCGCGCTCGGCGACTCCATCTGTAAGCCCCAGCTTTTCGCAGCTCCCTCCTCCGCTGCTACTGCTTCTTGGAGCCGAGCTGATGTCGTCGGCGCGCTTGGATCATCGCAGGGTTCCTGTACCCGCCCAGCCAGGACTCGGTGCTGCAGGTGACGCCGCAGGCCTTCGCGGCCTGCGACCTGGCGGCCCCCGTGCTGAAGCTCGCCGACGGCAACTCCGTCTTCAACCTCACCACGCCGGGCCGCGCCTACTACACCAGCGGCACGCCGGGCCACTGCCGCAAGGGCCAGAAGCTGTGGGTCGACGTGCCCACGGCCAACGGCACCTACCTGCAGCCCTCCGCCACCGACCTCGCCGCACTCGCGCCCACACCGGCGGCCGAGGCGCCCGAGGGATCCCTGTCAGCCTTCGCCCCGGCCGACGCGCACCCCTCCGCCGCCGCGCTCCGGGCCGTCGCCGGCGCTGGATCCGTCGTCGCCGCGGCTGTCCTCTCCGTCGCTCTCCCTCTCCTCCTCTTCTGATAGCTAATTAGCCACCTCCCTCCCGTCCTTCTTTTGCGATCGAGATCTCCATTGGGAGTGAGTCGAGTTCTTGGGTTGATGGGGGCCTTTGGATGATCAGAGCTTGGATCTCCAATTTTTTAATTGGTTGCTGTCTAGATCTCTCTCAATTACATTGTACAATGCAGTGATAACATGGGCCATTTTGCATCGAATCGTGGTTCTCGGTCTCTTTGCATTTACACCATCAGCGACTGCTTCATTACTTTTTAGCAGATCAAGAGCTAGGCTGTAAGCTGGGTGGGGCAGATGAACCCACATGTGGTGCTAGTTGACTGTAGAGCAGGTGCTGGATGGTGTCGGTGTACTCACCTCCAAAGTTACAGGACAAACTCCATGGGCGGGCCTGGAATTGATATCGCGATCTCCAACAGTACCCTGTTGCCCCCGCAGCCCCGCTTGTTGCCTGGGCGAAATGGGAACTGTTCCAGGAGACATTGGATCAGTATCAGTGAATTCGGGGACATTCAGCTACCAACCAATGGGGGCAATGGAGCATGAAGGCTGGAAAAAGGTGGCGGCAAGCACGGATTGCAGAAAAAGAGTAGACATTGATTCCCAGTGANAAAGTTAGAGCCGGAAAAATACGGTCACATTTAAGGCTGGCAAACTCTGCCAAATTTTATTGCNGATTTCAGCAGGTTACAGTTGTTGAACTCAAACTCCAGTTTGAAAATTTGCATAACACAGGGCAGATGTTCTCGGTTGCCACCTATAATTAAAAAAGAAACCTGAAACGAGTTGGAGAAACGTACCGGCACGCTGAGACCACAAACGTTCATGGATTAATTAGCAAGATTCCGGTTGAGCTAGAGCAAGACTGCAGGAGGAGAACAACAGATCACAATAACTCTATTGACGTTCAATAACATAAGAAAACCTTCAGAACAAATGTATTCTTGAAAAACATGTACACTGCATATGAACCAGCAATTCCGCGGAGGCAACCTCTGCCACCTCATCATCGTGGCATTACGATGCTCCAATTGTATGCCTTCACATCGAAGCTGGATTCTTCAAGAGCTTGCCTAAGTTCTTTGGCGCATCTTTGGTTCTTGGCAAGCAGCAGCGCAAAGCCACCACCACCAGCTCCGACCAGCTTGTAGCCGCTGCAGTACGGGTCAGCAAATGCAAACAGCTCGTCCACAAACTTGTTGCTGCAGAAAGGGTCTAGCTCCTGATGCAACCTCCATGCCTCCAGCATTATTCCACCGAGCTCATCGATTTCACCGTTCATCAGTGCTTCCCTCCCGATTTTGGCCAATTCGGCAAGCCTCTTGATACTGGATATCAAGATGTTATCGCGACGGAGGTACCGGGTTACAACTTTCTGCAGGACTTGGTGGGCAAGCCTTACCTGCACGGTAGGTAAATTCATTTAGGAGAGAACCATGATGCAAAATGTTGAAAAGATGGCACATGTATAGCATGATCATCATATCTGCACTATACTCCTGGTATAACTAGACCTTCCAAGATATTTGCACTTTCAACATTTCAGCTTTCAACTTCACATGATTTTTTTACATGATCATTGATGATACCCAAGAGTCCAAGACCTTATTACGCTGAATATGAATTTCAGAAAGATGGATAGTGCGTAGTTCTTGGCTTCTAGTTGTAGTGTGTGCAAGGTCACAAGGAATGGACTCAAAAAGAATTTTATGCTTCAAACAGAAAGTATGAACTTACTTGGCCAGTGAACACAACCAGGAGACGTAGTTCTAATTCCTGAATCAACTGAGGTGAGGCCAACAATGGGACAACTTGCAACCGCAACGGCTGTCCTGGAAAGCTTTGGGTGCACTTGATTCCAGGATACAGGCCACCTATTTGATCTTGCCATCCACCACCTGTGCCCATTATTTGCTCTACCACTAGCACAGCTCTAGCAACATTGTCGTCACTTTCATCGTCTTCCATAACCTGGAATAGTCCCTTAACTACAGCAGCTGCTAATATGCTAGAAGTTCCCAGTCCACTTCCACGAGGAACGTTTGCCCATGTCCTAATGTTCAGGCCTGATTTTGCCAATATTCTGTGCCCAAGGATACCAGTAACAATAAGAGCAGACTTGACTAAACGGAATGGATCACTTTCTTTAAATGGAGAAGAAATAGATGCTAGGTCATCAATATAAACATTTCTACCAGCATCATCTTCAACTGAAACTCCAAGGTGGTCTTCTGTTGTCTCTATCATAGCACCAACCGGAAGGCTTCCTTCCAAGCTTATTGCCATATTCAGAACACAACCAGGACGCTCCAAACTCCACGGAGGTGTATCACTCCAACCCCCAACAAAATCCACACGGACTGGTAATTCTACAAAGGCCTTCCTAGGAAGCATGTTTCCATGGTTTGAAGACATGGAATCACTTGATGGCTCTATAAAAGAATGAAATGGGTCAACTATATAATAGCAACATCAGGATTTCAAACTTCAAAAGGTAACAGCAACTACAATTAGCTCATCGCACATCAAGATACCATGAAATATTGAGAAATGTTAATATAAGCACAATAGTTTACTTTTGGAAATACGAGATCTTTTAGAGATTGTAAATGTTGTGGAGTAACTAGTACATACCTTTTGATCCATATTTTATTGCTGAAGCCGTTTCACTTGCAATGGAAGCCCATACTTTCTCTTCAATGGTACATGCAGTGGAAAGATCTCCAGAAGCTTTTAGCAGATCCATCTTTACCTGATATTCTCTGCTCTGAGGAAGAACCCCAGAATACTGATCCCCATGACTAGGAAAAAATGAAAGTAATTCTTCACAGACTGCTAAACATGTGTCTTTTTGTAACATTTCCTCACAAAGTTGAAACAGATTACGTCCGAGTAGGCCATAGTTCATGCAAGCCTTGGCTATGTCAGCTGCAAGATCTGCCTGATGCTTGCTCGCATCCGTGCAAAGCTGACTATAGTCAATAACACGATGCAGCTCTTCCAAGCTGACCCTTTGTGATTTTCTCCACATGGAAGCTATTTTTCTATCTGGGTCACATGCTGATCCCGTAAGCCACATGCCGACATTCAGCATTTCAGGGAGAGACATTACAGGAAAAAGCCTTGCAGTCCATAAGCATTTGTCCTGGGTGGTTGAGTTCCAAAGATCCGTATCCTGGATTCTAAGATCTTCCAAGACATTTATCCATGGCTTTCCACAGAACGTCCCATCCCTCTTAATTGAAACTTTTGGATTATCGTGAAGACCACAGTAAACCAAAACTCTTCCCGCAGAGTTTACCAAAGGTACTTCCCAGAGGCAATGGCGATCAGGTAATGTGAAACAAGTGCTACCATTGATTATCTGAGGAGTGTCCGGATGAAACTCACGTATATTCACTCCAACAACAATGGACTGTGAACCGATCCTTATTCTGCCGCAAAGTGCTGAATTATAAACCAATGAATCCTCTCCTATCGAGACCCCAGAAGAAATCTTGGTAGATAAAATAATAGCAGTCGCTGCAATGTCACAAGCAGTGGTCTCTGGTAGTGAGCACATATGCCTTCGATCTACAAGTCCTGAATAGGAACCCGCCAAGTGATCAAGAACCTCCGCAGATGTACCAAAATGTAAAAACGAGAAGTCATCTGGAAAGGAAAACCATCAAAGCTTAACATTTCAATTGCACAACTGAAAGGAATGATAGGAATAATATCTCTTGCACCAGATAAAATTTTAACAGTTCCATGATAAATTAAAGACCTCTGGACAAAAGACAAGCACTAGTTCAAAGCAATCATAAATGCATGATTAGTAGAACGTACATGAACAAAAGCTGAAAATCCTTTGTTTTCCTAAAGCAGCAATCAGCTCCTTGCCCAATGGACGGTTTCTCAACCATTGATGCTTGGCTGGTACCCATGCCGCCACAAGATCTTCATATAAGCTCAACTGCAGCAATTGGCAAGCATGATCACACAAATCAAAAGCTCATGGGCATATGCAGTTAGAAATGTGCCTAATAAGAAGTAATGAAGAATCAGGAGTAGAGTTCAGAACACAATTTCAACATTTCAGGTCTAAGTTAAATAAATATAATACCATAAGATAAGATTAATAATTGACTTCTGAAACTCCACTTTCAGCACAGGGAACAGATTAGTTTAAAAAAACACGGGGAACAGAGTGTACTAACATATATTAGTGATATTAATTCTTCTATAGTACTTATTTGAGTGCTAGCATATCAAAGTACATGAAACAAACAGGTTGTTGTACCTAAAATGGTTATCTTAAAGGTAGGCTAGATTGTACAGTAAGGGATATCCTGCCCTGCAATTGAGTATTCAATGTACGACATTTCTAAATGCTAAAATATATGAATTTTTTTTTGCAGAATAATCATATTATCTTCAATGAGCATAGTTTGAATAGAGATGAATTGAACTGTTCAACTGTTTTGCAACATCCAAAAGTGTCTTAGGAAACCATAAGAAAGAAAAGTCATGCCTGATAAATGTTATTGGTCAGAATGCAAGAAATGGTAGCTTGCCTCTTTCTTACTAGTCATGAGCTCCTTGATCATAGTTTGGCTAGATGAATGTGCAAGGGTCACAAGGTCCTGCCATGCTTTGCCCCTTGCTGCTATTATTCCCGTGTCAAGTAATGCTCTTCCATCATCTAGTATGGCATGGCCCTCCACAAGCTCACTTACTGTCGGCTTCTGCAGGAGATTATCAACCAGGCATAGTGAATAGTTCTCCTGATCAATCCCACCATCCTTTGATGCTACAACCACTCCATGATTAGCGGCCACATCCAGAGTGGTGGGCACAGTCACAATGCAAGCAGCATCATCAGGAAGAACTAGGACTGAGGCATCAAAGCAAGGGAGAACATCCCCAGTCATTATGAAGATCCCACCTGGTCATCCATAGGCAATTAGAAACAAACACAAAAGTGGCTGCCCCCTTTTATGAACATAAGTGCAATGCAAGTCAAATTTCTAAGCTACAACCTTGGTTGTCGAAAGATTGCCTTGCACTGGAGGAAATTCCGAGAATGTGATCAAATAGAAGTGGAACAGGTCCATCGGGATTATCTCCGGCCAAGTAAGGCAGGGGCAGGAAAGCCTTCCCCATGGGGTTCGCCCATGGAACCCTCTTGCTGTCGCCCCCGGCGTGAAGTAAGAGCACATGCTTCTTCGCCATGAAGCTAGCTGCCACAGCAAGTGCCGCCTCATCCCCAGAACAAGCATTTGCATCGGTAAGGAATTGGCCAATCTCTTCCGTGTAACCCTGCAAATTCGGTATTTCAATAGTTCAATGGGAGCAGTGGGTAGGTTACTGGAAGCAAGTTAGCTATAGGCCGCTGGAGGGTAGTAGGACCTGGGCGGCCAGGTGGCGAACGAGTGAAGCGATGGCGTGGAGCGTGGCCGCGCCGGAGCCGATGCGGGCGCCGTCTGGGTCGGGGACGGCGATGGCCGCGGTAGAGGCGGGGAAGCGGCCGAGGCTGCGGGCGCGATCGAGCTGGCGGTTGTAGAGCGCGGCCTGCTCGGGGCTGGCGGCCGTGAGCACGACGGCGTCCCAGGGCGGCACGCGCGCCGGGTCCCGCGCCGAGAGGCGCAGCCGGCACCACGCCTTCCGCAGAGTCGCCGCCGCCTCCTCCGCCGTGTGCGCCCTCCGCCGGCGCCGGCGGCGCTGGCCCGGCGACGAGGAGGAGTCCATGGCCTCCCGCAGCGTCGCCGCTCGGATCGGGCTGGGGCGTTTCGTTGGTTGGTCCACTCCGCTGAGATGTGAACTGTTGCTTGGAGCCGCACCGTGGCATGTACTGCACGCTGCTACGACAGTCTGATCCTGCACATCTGGATGGGACGCTGCCAACAGATGACGGTTCCGGTTCATTTCAGTTCATGGATTTCTCAGTTGACTCAGTTATTACATGACTGTTCGGTGACGTTCATCATCGATCAAGTAGCTTGGTCTTTGCTCATCTACATTGCAAAGGAGGGGAGGGGCAAAAAAACCAAATCTGAATACATATCTGATCATGAAACCAGACATAATGTACCGATTTACAGCCTGAAAGCAGGCAAGATTGCACGGATATTAAATTTTTGCAGGGTTTTACCGTCAGCACCAGAATGTTCAGTGACAATGGATAACCATGATTGCTCCGAACCGAATCCTTGACATACCGACGATGGTTAAGCCCGCACGCGAAGGGCTAGCAAATTGGTTACACTTCGACCAAGTCGGCACCTGTGACCTGTGCGCGTCTCCCCTCACGATCTATTAATGAGATGACACAGTCATCTATGCTGTTTCCCATTCTCAGGATCCCCAGCCTCCCTCAGTCCTACTTTGGAAGCTCATGTCTAATAAAGGATCAGGCCATCAGCACAGTGGCATATTCGCAGTGTGTGTGTGCAAGGCCATCATATTCGGATACTCTGAATATGACCACCAAGTAGATGTTTGCCTAGTAAGGAACTGGTTGTCTGGCCAGGATATAGAAAAAGTTCTCAGTTCTGAACCTCCTGGTTTCCTTGCCGTCTGCATCCAATTGGCAGCACCCCTTTTAGTCAGACCACCCTGTTATGGATTTCGAGCTATATTCTCTGAAGCACATCTTCAAGTTGAAACACATAACCTTTATCCAATCTTTGGATTAGGATTTACCCACAAAGGAATGGTTGTAGACATTATTTGCCATCAGCCTCAGGAACTGGTCCCTGTTCCAAGAACAAGCAACAGCTAATATCAGTGAACTAAAATAGGATTATGAATATAAGCTTGTTAAAACAGTGAAAGATACTTACCAGCAACTTTTTATCAAATCCTTCAGCTTCCATCTCTAACAACCTAGCAGCTTCATCCATCCCATGTGCAGTGTATGCCTGAATCATGGTGGCGTAAGTTACTTTATCAGGCTTACAGTCCTTATCCTTCATAAACTGTAGCATTTCTTCCATAATTTTAATATCTCCAGATTTTGCATATGCACTGATCACACAGTTGAAGAATGGAGTATCTAAGACAACATCAGTGTTCTTGGTCTGTCCAATAATTCCTGGAACCTTGTCAAGAAGCCCAGCTTTGCTGTACCCATTAACTAGCGAGCAGTAAGTGATGGGGTTGGGTTTGACACCCTGAATTTTCATCAGCCGGAAGTAGTACTCCATCTTTTCGATGTTCCCAGCTCGCCCAAAACATTCTATTACTATATTGAAGGTAACAGCAGTCGGTGAGAAGAACCGTTTCCTCATATATTTGAATATCGACATCATCTTGTCATACACGCCAGCCTTACCATAAGACTTGATCATGATGTTGAACGTCTTTGTATCTGGCTCAACACCCATCAGCTCAAACTCGTTGTACCACTTCTCCATTTCATCTGTCCTTCCATAGTTCCCATAAGCCCAGATGATAGAGTTCATTGTGTAAATGTCCGGCACATTGTTCCCACTCTCAAGCATCTTGGAAAGTGCACTCTCCATCTCCTCAAGCATGCCGGCTTTACCGTACCCGTTAATTATCGCATTGTGAATAACAGAATTGCATTCAAGCCCAAGGTACGACATCTCATCGAGAACAGCAGGAATCAGATCAAAGCGGCGCGATTTGGCGCAGCAATTGATGAGGACCGAGAACGTGTACCCATCCGGATTGCAATCAGCGGCGCCTTTCATCTGGTCGATGGTGGCCAGAGCCTCCACCAGCAAGCCGCTGTAGCCATACGCGCCGACGAGCGCCGTGTACACGTCCACCGTCGGGCGGAGCCGCTCCGAGAGCATCGCCTGGAAGAGGGCGGTGGCCGGGCCGGGCTGCCGGCACTTGCCCAGCATCATCAGCAGCCGCGCGTAGGTCTGCGACCTCGGCTCGTACCAGTGCTGCTTCCGCAGCAGCTCGAAGATCTAGCGCGAGCGAGAGAACAATAAGCATCGTTGGGAGAGAAGGAAGATACAGGTCGTCTGGAAGAAGGGGGCAAAGCTGATGAAGGGGACCTCGAGTGCGGACTCCCAGCGGCAGGCGGCGACGGCGGAGTCGAGGGCCTCGAGGACGGCGCGGGGCCAGAGGCGTGTGGACTGCTGCCGCGCGGCCTTGGCCTTGCGGGAGACGCCCGAGACCGCGGCATCGGTGCGGAGGATGCGCGCGAGGGCGTCCGGCTGCTCGGCCTCGGGGGCGGACGGGGAGGAAGTCGGCTTCCGCCGCTGGCGAAGGCGGCCGGTACCGCGTCGAGCAGCCGGGACGACAGGCTCACGACTGGCGCGGGGAGCCGGGGACGACGAGCTGGTGGGCGAGAGCGGCGCCGGCGAGTGCATGGTGCTAGGGGGCGGCGAAGGAGCGAGGGCGAGACGGTGATAAGGTTCTACGGATCGGCAGCCGGGAAGAGAAGCGACGAGATCGATTCAGCATAACCGTCGATCCGTTGGATTAGCCCACCAGTACCGTCAGATCACAGACAATTGCAATTAGCAAACCAGTCATCTTCGTTGGATTAGCTCACCATTACCGTCAGAACGCAGAATGGGAACAGTAGCGATTAGCAGCATTGCACAAGTGCACATCTGCACCTGAACACATTCACGACCAAGCAAAGGAAAACAGACTTTGCGAACAGGCAGTCTCAATCTCAATGCATGTTTCAGCATCAAGCAATTCGAACTGATCAGTTAAAAGTGGGAATGCATATAGATTCAGTGTACAACTGGTCAGGAGACGTTACATTTTCAAATATCAGCACCACAAAATTATACTTGAAATAGGCAAAGGTTGGTTTGGCAAGCAATCCATTACTCTCGATAGAATGTTTGTTCATGTCAACAGGGGAAGTACAGCATCGCGTTACACTGTCACACTATTTTGGAACGCCAAGACCTCTCCAAGTATACTTGGCACAGGAAAACCAGGTTGCCTGCCACTTCTTCCATGGAACTACTTCCTTACTGGATTCTTCAGAACCAACCAACTGCAGAGGATGTTGAGAATGGGTTAAAAGCAAAATCGAAAGATGATAAATGAGTCAGACGTAGCAAGATGATAAGAACTAAGCTTTTACCAGTGAGGGGGAAAACTCAGCATTTCAGCAACTGTAGAGCTAAAATATAGAACTTCACAGAATTTTCCGTACCTAGTATCGACCATAACCGGGGCTTCTCCTCCTATCATAGCGATCATAGACAGGGCTTCTACCCCTGTCGTAACGATCATACACAGGACTTCTTCTATCATACATTGCCCCATCACGCCGATCATACCCAGGATAACGTCCATGCCGATCGTAATCTGGGCTGTAGCCCCTTCGGTACCTTGGGCTAGGTGAGCGCATGTAGGGGCTACCCCGACGCCTCTCGTGAGCACCTCGCTTGGGGCTGCCATATCTGTCATCTCTCTCATTGTCATCATCCCGGAAAGCATATTCAACAGTCACCACCCTGTCCAATATTGTGCTGCGCGGCAAACAAAGGAACACACACAATCAGGGGAAAATTGATGTAAAAAAGTTTATTCACTGAGAGTAAACTCTGCTGTGTCAAGAAAAATCATGACTTGACGCCACTTTAAAAAAATGGTGATACTAAAACTATCTTATTGCTGGCATCCAATAATTAAATCAAGCAAAGTAATCACAACTACAAGGACAAAAAGCAGATTATTTCAAAAGAGAACCACTATGCCATTGCAGGCAGCAACAAAAGGAAACAACAGGAATGGGCTTCTAAGGAAAACTTATAGATTTATAACCTAAGAACTGAGTTTTAATTGGAAGAAATGTAGCATATGCAAATTCACCAAATGGCAATCAGATCAGAAATGAAACGATGCAAAAGAAGAGCAAATATCACTTCAAGGAAAGAATGTTCATGTCCATTTGTAAAGAAAGTTATATGGCATGTTCAGGAGACAAGAGATGCTCAAGGATACTGAGCAATCTGGTGAGCGTAAAGAGATGCAATGTCTTTCTATGTTGACAGCGATCTAATTTATTGGAGGAACCAGGTCCATCAAACAACTACCGTATGAACTAGGATTCTAGGAAGTCCTTAAGATAAATCAACATAACATAATGTGACATTTATTCATAAGAAACCATCATAAAAATAAGTCAAATATGCAGGAACAAGGTATATTAGAAAAGATTGACCTAGTTATAATGTAGGTGCAGCTTGTGATTCAGGCAAGAGCAGAGGTTGTGAGAAACACACTTATCATGGAATTGAAAGAAAAAGTAATTGAACAATACATTATTGACTGGCGAAAGGCTCGTGGCAACAGAAGGAAGCATACCTCTTATCAGTGTTCTTGACAGCAGCACTAGCTTCCTCTTGTGTCTCATACTGTACAAATGCAAAATTCCTTCGAACACGAATGTTGGTAATCTTGCCATATGGTTCAAAATGCCTCTCAATATCTCGAATTTTAGTGCGTATGGGATCAAAATTGATAACAAAGAGAGTTCTAGTTGGCTTTGCATCCCCAGTAGGCCTATCACGGCTCCTTCGCACTGGTTCGACTTGCTGAACGAATTAAATCATATGAATGATGGTGATTAACAAATTTATTAATGTTGCTCATAAAGAAAATGAAAATGCACAAACATCCCATTCAGGTAGAGACAAGAAATTACCCTTGACCATTCTACAGAGAGCCTGCGCCTGTTATGGCCAAAAGAAGCGTTGTCGAGACGCCTTATAGCATCCTCTGCATCGCGCTCGTCTTCAAAGTAAATGAAAGCATAGCCTACAACAGACACATTGATGAAGAAACTAAGCAGGGACTTTCAGGATTTCTCTTCCACACACCAGAACTAGTAGTATACAATAAACATGAGGTACAATTATGAATTTGCAAACATGCAACATATGCACTGAATGATTAGGCATTGCAGTATAGCAAGATAATTACACCATACATAAATGCTGTACAATGTCTACAGAAAGACTGGTTGCAGTTGCAGAATTCTAGCATACAGATGTTCATAGTGCTCTCAAAACACCAAATTCAAACTAGCGCTCCTGTCTCCGGATACTGCATTTCAAGATTAGATTCAGCACGCGCAGAAGGAGCCCTTTTGTGCTGGTAGAACAAACGGCACTTTCCCATCTACAACAAATTTGAGCACCGCACCGGACTAGTCAGGAGGAGAGATAGGGAGGGAAGAGATGGAATACCAGACTTCATGTCGATGCGGTGGATGGGGCCGTACTTGGAGAAGAGGCCCTCCAGGTCGTACTGGCGCGTGTCGTAGTCGAAGTTGCCGCAGAAGACCGGCCTCATCGCCTCCCCCTCCCTCTTCCGCAACCACACCCTGGCACTCCTGCCGTCCGCCCCCAAAACCCCTCTTATCCCCCTCCTTTTGGGCGCGGCGAGCCTACAAAAATAAAGATTACCAGCGAATCAAGCAACGGAAGTACACGGGAGAGGACTCGAAAGCGCCGATAAGGCGTCGAGCTCGATAGATTGATAGGCACCGACCTGCGGAGATGGCGATTATTCGGATGGGTGGGGACGAGAGGCGAACGGTATAAACCCTAGGGTCGAAGGGGAGGCAGGGAGGAGGGGGGTGGGGGTTGTGGAGAGGGGGAGACGCGAGCCGCAGGAGAAAGCGAAAAACTTGGCAGCGATGTGAGCGAGGGAGACGCCACGCCACGCGCTGCGAATCGCGCGGGGGGTGGGGTGCGATGTGGTGGTGGTGTGCGGAAGGTGGGAAAGGGCCGTGCGCGCGTGGGCCGGAGGCATGTATTTAAACATTGTCGGAAGTTCTGGGCCTTACAGCCCGTTATGCTCTGGGCCAAATTTTAAGAACTTTTATCTTTCAGCTCTTTGGATTTGGGATGGAAGAAGGACATGCTCGTCTTTCCTGTTGCTGACCCAGTGACCCCATACACAGAAAGACAGAGAGTGGATAAATTAAACTCTTTTTGGATCTCAATCTCCTGAAACGAGGGCAGGATTTGGTTGTCTACTAAATGTGCCAAGTCAAAATCGGAATATGTCTAAAAAATTTGGCAAGTATTGGAGTCTAAAATTTTGGCTCCTATATTTTGACCTAAATTTTGGCAACTTTTACCCAAACTTTGAAAGAAAATTTTGGCATAACTAAGATTTGACATGCTCCAATTTTAATAGGACAGATTGTAGCCTCCAACCAATGAGACCGTGAAACCCCTTCCCAACATCGTGCGTGGTGCTCTCAATGCAAGCCGCGGCATAAAAGTATATGCACGCTGATTATTCCTGTACGGGCACAGCACATTCTAGGTGTTGACTGTTGAGAGGTGATTCCCCGCGACCAAAGTTTGAAAGATGGAGGAGGCACCGGCCTACAACAACCTACCTAGCTTCTAGCTCAAGTGATCACCACTTCTCTCTCGGCGCCTTCTTCTTCTTCANGTCACTAGGGGCTTGATTGGTTTGATTCCAAAGTTGCCAAACCAAATTTAGGGCATGCCAAAATGTAGGTACTTTCTACCAAAATTTGGGCAACATCTCTCTTAGNTTGGGTGCCAACCAAACAAGTGCCAAATTTTTTAGGCATGACTCCATTTTGGCTTGGCAAGTTTTAGAAGCAAACCAATCAGGCTCTAGATTCCAAAGCTCAACCAAGGCACACACAGAGAAGCATCTCAGTACTATACACCGCGCCGAACTCCATTGCAATGGGGGCAAACACCTCTCGCTCTTGGCGGCATCAGTTTACAGAGCAAACACGCAGTGGGAATATGAATATACAACTTGGCCATGCACGTTCTCCGGCTCGTCGCCGTTCCTCCATCCAGCTCCTGACCTGCATGA
>JAZFNS010020007.1:108993271-109004591 GCA_037127165.1 Alloteropsis angusta | reverse complement strand
CCAGGGACCTTAGAAAAGAAATGGTTTGTTCCTCCCGTTGCAACGCACGGGCATATTTGCTAGTTGAACTAAAGTATGGACAAGAGAGAAAATGTCAGCACCTATAAACAAGAACCACGGTGGATGCGAGCTACTGGAGTCAAATATCAAACATCTAAATGTTAATATCTGACCAATTTCAATGATCATGCCTAATATAAGAATAGATGCAACAATAGCAATGTACTCTGCAACTATGATGATTATAAATTTATTGATAATCATGGCATTCAAGGGCTGTCTTTTATGCTTCTGATATCACAACAGTTGGAGGCAGATAAAGGCACATATGAACGAATATTACAAATCACATCACAAATCAACCCTCTAGTAAGAGTTGAAGTGGATGAAATTTTATATGCTCGTTACGAATCACATCACAAACCGCCCGTCACTAAGAGTCGAAGCGGATAAAGGTTCGTACCATAATTACGGATTATATAACAAGCGTCTAATACATTGCCGGGATGTTTCAATGTTGAACACAAATACATAATAGAAACATGGAAAGACATCGAAACCTGCTGAATAGACCCCGTTTAAGGCCAGTGTCTCAACGAAATTTCATGGAGAGTTTCACGTGCTTTTAAATTTCACAACGTATCATCGTTTTTGCTGACTTCGCAAGAAGAGAAAATGTGCGAGTCATCATATGAGAGTGGAGGTTGAAACCCATAAAATCAAATAAAAACGGTTACATAATTTACAGTACATTACAAGTTTTAGTAGCACCAGACTGGCCTAAACCCTAATGCAGCCCAACCAAAAACCAGTAACCGGCACAGATCATCACCAGTAAAAAAACAGCAAAGGCAATGAACGCAATTGAGGGGGGTTTGGTTGGGCAGCAGCGACCAGCGAGGAAAGCTGTAGTCAAAGAGCACATAAAAGCCAAAGCCACCAGGGCAGCAGGCAGGCAGCAATAGAAGCGAGCAGCAGCGACAGCGAGAGGAGGGAGGACCAGCTGCTGCCCGGCGGGGCGTCCCCAATGGCTGCTGCAGCTTTGCCCGCCGCTGCCGCTGCCGCTGCCGCTTTTCCCCACCTCCTCCTCTCCCTCTCCTCCTGATCCCCTTCNCATTTCTCCCCATCCCCTCTACCCCTCCTGCTCCCTCGCTCGCCTGTTTGTTCCGCAACCGTCGCTNGCCGCCGCCGCCGCCGCCGCATTGGGCGCCGACGGGGGGACGCAATGGAGCAGGTAAGCGAGCGATCTGGTCCGATTCGTGTGCCGGGTGTTTTGATTCGGTTTTCCTGAGCGTGTTTGGCGCGCCGCGTGCTGCAGTACGAGAAGGTGGAGAAGATTGGGGAGGGCACCTATGGGGTGGTGTACAAGGCGCTGGACAAGGCCACCAACGAGACGATCGCGCTCAAGAAGATCCGCCTCGAGCAGGAGGATGAGGGCGTCCCCTCCACCGCCATCCGCGAGATCTCTCTCCTCAAGGAGATGAACCACGGCAACATCGTCAGGTCCGCTCCACGGTCCTCCATTCCTCTTTGCATTGCACGTATCATTTGATACTTACATGGATTTGTGATTGATCGACTGAGCTGTCCGTGATCGATCGGTTGGTCGAGCGGGTAGTGGCACGAGGTGACTTTGCTTTTATGCAACAGTGGGTAGGTGTCATTTAGGATTGGTTTTCATCGATGAAGTTATCGAATGAAGTAATGTCGTCGGCTTGTCGCATTGATGGCGAGATGATCTACAATGTTAGTATGCTGAGAAGCTTTGCTCTCCGCGTGCAGGTTACATGATGTTGTCCACAGCGAGAAGCGCATATATCTTGTCTTCGAATACCTGGATCTGGACCTGAAGAAGTTCATGGATTCTTGTCCGGAGTTCGCGAAGAATCCCACCTTGATTAAGGTGAAAAGAGCAAGATATTATAGTTTGTGACCGTGACTTGCTTATGTTGATCTCGCCATATAGATCAAACGTCGGGTCGAGCATTTATTGATTACTGATTTAGCAGCATATATCACGCAGCTTGCTATGCTAGTCTTGAAATTGAGCCTGCGATGTCCATAAGGAACTGGAAACCACACTAACTAAAGCATAGCTCATGGTTGTGGACTAGAGTCTCATCTGGTGTCTAATAATTGCATGTAAAAGAATTTTGGTTCTCATATGATGCATGTGAAGTCCAGTAGAAAACAGAGCTGGGGCCCACATTATGTTGGGAACTCCATATAGTGTGTATCACCTGTTGTCTTGTTCCGTCAAACTTGATCATCACCATGTTTTATTTGGTAGGAGGATAGTTTTTTTTTTTTGATACTCCTACTTCACTAGGCTTGTAGTAACGTAAACCAGGATGCACAATTAGGGAAGAAGGATGTACATTGCATGTTTTGGACTCGTGGCACGACCGTTCATGTAGCCTGAAATGCCCCTCTCAGTAACATGGTAGGACCAGGTGATGACTGTAATTGTGGCTCCATGCACTGCATATTTCCTTATAAGGGTACCTTGGGGCTTTGCAGCGCACGTGTTTTATCACCTCAAATAAACAGAAACACTGCCCTACTGACTTCAAATCAACTTTTTCTCCACAGTAGCTCCTGTAAATGCCACATGTTTCCACTGTTAGTGCTGATTCTTTGCTGTAACATGACTGGTAATGTAGCATGATCATCCCAGTACCATGTATCTTTTACATTGGTGTACTACTTTGAATGCCTACTTTCTTTTTTTGAGAATTATGCCTGTTTGGAGTGTGTTGTATAGTGACTAAGAATAATGCGACTAGAAGTTTGCGTCCTATTTTGCTTTTCTTATTAATTTCTCTTTCACATTTCTAGTATATTTATGCATTACCAGAAAATGGATTCATATTGAAATGTGACCATTTTTCCTTTCTCCAGTCATACCTCTACCAGATACTCCGTGGGGTTGCTTACTGCCATTCTCATAGAGTTCTTCATCGAGATTTGAAACCTCAGAATTTATTGATAGATCGGCGTACTAATGCTCTGAAGCTTGCAGACTTTGGTTTAGCCAGGGCATTTGGAATTCCTGTCCGTACATTTACTCATGAGGTACACTTGTACTGGTAGTTTCAGAGAGAACTATCATGTTTTACACCCATTTAATTACTGTTGGCTGTCGCGTTTACTCACAACAGATGTGTATGGAAGTATTTTTCAGGTAGTGACATTGTGGTATAGAGCTCCAGAAATTCTTCTTGGAGCGAGACAGTATTCTACACCAGTTGATGTATGGTCTGTGGGTTGTATCTTTGCGGAAATGGTGAACCAAAAGCCACTATTCCCTGGTGATTCTGAGATTGATGAACTGTTTAAGATATTCAGGTTCCTTGATTTTGCTGGCACTGAATTAGTAAATTTCTGAATTTCCTTTTGTATATCATATACTCTGTCTGATTTTGTTTGAACCCAACACTGTTGTAGGATACTAGGTACGCCAAATGAACAAAGTTGGCCAGGAGTCAGTTGTTTGCCTGACTTCAAGACTGCTTTCCCGAGGTGGCCGGCTCAGGTAAGAGACAAACAGTACAAGCATTTTGGTAGGCATGCGTAGCAAACATGTTTCCTTAGCTTCCAATTTGTCTTCCTTATCCCATACCACTGAAATGTGAAATCCATTGATTTCACCTTCATTCCAGGATCTAGCAACAATCGTCCCAAGTCTCGAACCTGCTGGTTTGGACCTTCTCTCTGTAAGTCAAATGGCTTTGCTGATGATCATAACTGTGACATCAAATAATATCACTATATTTAATTCACCAATTTCGGTTTACTGACAGAAAATGCTTCGATACGAGCCAAGCAAAAGAATCACAGCTAGACAGGCTCTTGAGCATGAGTACTTCAAGGACCTTGAGATGGTATGACCTGCTAGTGTGGTGTGTTGGCATTTGTATGAGCTTTGTCGCTCGTTTCATTCGTTCTATGAACCCTTGTACTCTCTCTCTCTCTCTCTCTCTCTCTCTCTCTCTCTCTCTCTCTCTCTCTGCATTTTTGTCATTCAGCTGGATATTTTGAATCTGGTGTGCTTTGAGATGTATTCAGGAATATCAAGTAGATTACCGCCTTGGTCTCTATTTGTTGAAAGTAAATATCCTGGTCTCTATTTATTGAAAGTAAATATCCTTCATATGTTTATCTTTTGTTTCCAAGCATCGATGGTTTCTTTTTTGCCGGAACATTCATACTGTAATGAGCCTGTTCGGCTGGCAAGTTGAACAGTGCTCAGCTGGTAAATTTCGGCTTATTTCCTCTTACACAATACTATTCATTCTGCTTAGCCGAGCACTATTTATTATACCAGCCGAACAACCTCAATGTGTTAAGCAACAACTTTGTTCAGGATCTCACAAGGTACAGCAAACGATAAGAGGGAAAAAAAACATTCTTATGGTAGCAAGTCCCTGAAGGCATCATAACAATCTTCTAAGAGTATAAGAACAGCATGAGGCTACTAACTGTTCAGTTGCCTTACATAAATTAAAGAATAAAGTGGCCACTTCAACCTTGTGGCCTTTTCAACTAAGGCAAGAAACACCGTGGGCAAAAATAGATGATAATTCACATACTAAGTAACCTAAGATTACACATGAAACATTTATCTTTACAAAGGCTGGGTGCAGACATAAATTATCACACAGATGGCTAATGATATTTGCTCGTTATCGTGTCTTCTTCGTGATTGCTGAAGTGCGCATCTCAGCATCTTCCTTGGCAAAGCTCCACCAAAGGTACGACAGGGGGATAGACACAGCAAGGCAGATAGCACGGCCATCTACATACCCCCAACGTGGAGGGATGTCATAAGCTTCCAGAAATACTGAAACCACACCTCCAATGGCAACAAATATGATCTTCAGCCGTGAAGGATGCCGAGTCATGACAGCCCACAGTGCCCAAAGGAGAAATTGAGCAACACTTATCACAGTACAAACCTTCATGTTCAGGCCTGCAGAGTTTACAAGCATGAGCCACTGGCCACTGACATGTTAAATTTATATTGCTGCATTTGTTCGCTGCTTAACATACTTAACCCATGAAAATGGTCAAGATTTTGCAGTTATAGGTTATAAGGTAACAGGTTCAAATAAAGCACCATGCCACTCACCTATAATGTGCCAACAAACAAATTCTCACCCTCTTTAAGTGGCGAGTCTACATTCAACTTGATAAATTCTACTCTCTTTCATTGGTTTTTCCATATATATAACTTCACCATTTTACATTTGCTGAAGCAAAATTCATAATCTTTTTACAAGTTTTTTGGTCAACAAAATGCAGTAAATGACCATACAGGTAATAAGATATTGATCCCTACCCAGACATTCACTCTTACTATTGATGAAATTTTAGGTATCATAACCTGCGTTACAGTACTTAAATCTGAAAAAAAAATGCTAAAATTGGACGGCCCATATTCAAAATATCATGAGTGATTTTTTTTTAATGAAACATGAGTATATATTAGTATCAGAAAAATATTTACAAGGAAAAGAAAGGAAAAATGTTCATATTCAAAATATCATGAGTGCAGTTATCAGCAGTCATGCTCAAGATTACCTTTGTCAAGTTCGTAGAAGTTGAGGTATAAAATGTGGGTTGTCACAAAGGCTAGAATAGGAGCAGCAACCATAACTCTAGAAGCTTCATCTCTTAAATTTAAAGTCCGCAATATCGCCAAAATGAGAGAGTATCCCAGAAAGGCAGCAGCAGATGAAAAATGCAGCTTCTCTGTCCAAACGGTATCACTGCAATAGATAGCAGATCTGGTTCAATGAGTTATGGACAGACAATTTATCAGAAAAGATGTAACCATTGTTGATGGAACCTACCAACTGTGATATATGGCACTCCAGAACCATGAATTCATGGATAGGAGCCCATAAATGTGCCACAAGCCAGTATATTCATAATAGGTCTTATGAGTTTCCGGACGTAGAGGTAGCTTATAATAAAGCAACAGGAAGAACGATAGCCACCCGTTGAATTGCAAAACAAGAGTGAGAGCAGAGAGAGCAGCAGATAAAGGTTCCTGGGAATGAAAGCATGGAGGTTTATAAGAAAGTGAAAAGGAAACACAAAAAATCTTGCAAGGTCCAGTTCAACTATAGGAGTGAAGAAATGAGAACATGAGTTCAAAGCAGCAATGAACTACCTGAAACACAGAAGCACGCTTCAAAGCCCACTTGCCGTGATACTTAACAGGCTGTAAGCCAAGCTCTGTTCTTTCAATTTCTCTTTCCATCATGCACTGGTATCTGCATTCACTCTTGCAGTTCCACTCTTTCCATTGCAAGTACAATGGTTCGTGCGTGTACCATGATTTGTCAGCAGGTTTGCCATCAGTTGGCACCATACAGTGCTTAACTGAAGCCTCTTTCAAGAAGCCTGTCTCTTGGCATTCTTCAACACAAGCTCTGGTAAAAGAATGGAAAACATGTGATCAGTGGTGTTGGTCGCTCGCCAAGTCATTAGACCAAGATGTTGGAACAAATGAGCAAGTCATCACTGGGCTTAACTAGTACAGTAGTATACTATATCACTGCTATTATCTGCTGAATTTAGTAGAACAATACTGAATTTGGAGGTCAGGTCTGGTTCAAATTGCTTCGAGAGGGTTTGAGTTTGGTCAGGTGACAAAATGCTTGAACTGTAATCACTGCGCTGTAAACTGAGTGCTTTGGTCTTTTAAGTAAGACGGGGGCTGTGGCCCTAGAACTCTAAAAAAATTGGGGGTCAGGATTCAGGTAGCTGTGAGATTTAGAACAGATTCAATTGAGAATCAGACTACAATGCGCAGTTTCCTACCTCAACCTTTAGAACACTAACATGAACCCTCGAGTTTTCTGCTATATCAATGAAACACGCACACTCTTGTGCGGTTCGTTCAAAAAAACATGAAACCTCGACAGGAAACCATGAATCACGTGATATTGTTATGTAGCCCGTACTTGCAGCCGCAATGCCACATCGCCAAAAGGCGTGGACAGCACTGGAATGCCTGAACCGTTCACCCTGCACCCTAACGACTGCACGCAAACTGAATTGAGCAAACTCGTAAGGCTCGCGCAATATGCAGGGTTGTTTGTTTGTAATCTATTGGAGCTTCAGACTCTCGTTTATCAGGAAACTGCACTTGCGGGCAAGTAATCCAAAAACCGAACTATCTCAGACAATACAAAAGACGCGTCGAATCTTACGTGCCGCGGCACCTCGCATCCACTACTCGAGCTCGCGCAGATTAGAAACGGGAGAGGAGAGAAAGTTGTGTACAGGGCCATACTGATACTTGCCCCCACCACACCACACCACACGACGCGGAGTGCAGAAGGCCATAGCTCCCGCGGGACCAGACCAGACCAGACCAGAGGCCCAAGAGCACCAACAAAGCAAAAAGGATGGAGAGGATCTCGGGCGAGAGAGAGGGGGGCGTACTTGTAGAGCGGATCGGCGTCCCCCTCGGAGGCTTCCGCGGCAGCAGCGGCGGAGGCGACGGCCGCCAAGGCGAGGCCGAGAAGAAGCAGAAGCAGCAGCCACGGCCTCCGCCCGGGAAGCCCCATCCCCACCGGCCACCACCACTCCCCCCCAGTCGCGTTGGCGTCCTAGTGGGCGAGGCGGAGATCCATCAGCTGCAGGGGGAGCGAGGGAGGAAGACTTCTCTCTCTCTCTCTCTCTCTCTCTCTCTCTCCGGGGAGGAGGGAGGGAGGGAGGGAGGAGGGGGTGGTGCGTGCGCGTGTGTGATTGATTCCTGCCTGCGTCCGTGTTGTTTGGGGGGAGCAGATCGACACGGGGAGCTCTCTGATGAGACGATGATGATAACAACAGGCAGGGAGCCAGGGAGGGGAGAGCCGGAGAGGGCGTGGGGTGGGGGTGGGAGTGGGACTCTCTCCCCGGCCCTGGGGGTGCGTGCGCGCCGTGTTTTTTTGCCTGGGGTCCCTTGGTTTTGATGTGTTTTTCTTTTGCTTCGCTTTAGCTCTGGGGTTGTTTGAGAGGGCGCCACGCAGCCAACAGCGGCACAGCGCCAAAGGGCAAACAAACCCCACGCGACCGGTGAGGCGCATAAACTAATGCCCGGTGCCGGTGGTGCACAACACAACTGCAAAAAAAAAAAAACCGGATCTCTGCAAAATAATACTGTAGAATATACACAGCACAACTGAACTACACAAGTGGTGTCGTCGTGCTCGTATCGTACCTGTGGAGATTCCCTGTCTTCTAACTGGGCACAGCAGCATATTGGACGCACGCCACAGGCTCTTTTTTTGTATGTATGTATTTCTTTTCTTTTTTGAGGCTATTGTTATGGTAGTACGAGCTTATTTGGAGGACTGGGATCGCGGCTGACAAGACAAGGTTTCAATCTTCTTCGGGATCTTGCAACGAACAAAAGCTTTTTTCTACGGCGTCTTGGTTGTTGGGCTCCATTGGCAACTATTCCTCGACCTCGCTTCTTCGGCCTTCGCTCCGGCGATTCTCTGTCTGTCCATCTTTGGGTCTTCGTCCACAATCTCGACTCGTGTCGTGCTCGTTTTGGCCCTTGACGACAACCCCATGCTTTGATCCTTTGTTCTAAAATGGCCATGTTCTTGCTAACAAGCTGATTTTTTTTTTCAGGAATTAACAAGCTGATTTGACCTTGTGCCTTGTCAAATTTTCCAGTATAAGAAAACAACTGGAATCGATAATTTTGGCCATGCAAGTAGGTCATTGGAAAGCTTAATGCGACCTTCGGGTGCCTTCGAGCCATCGAAGGTCAAGCAGCAAGATGACAAAGGACCAGGAGACCTTTGCCAATAGGCCCATGCTTTGGTCGAGCGGCGTGCCGCGTGCCCGACGTCCCGATCTTCGGGCCATCGAAGGTCAAGCGGCTAGATGGCGAAGGATCAGGAGACCTTCACCAATACTAATAGGCCCGAAGGGCTGCTTGGGCCGAGCGGCGCGCCCGACGTCCTAAGGAGACGGACCTTTTGGGATGGTTCGGCGAAGGCAAGACAGTCCGAAGGTGCCAAAGCGACCGTACGTCAGTACGGAGTAAGAGACAAGGTTGTCAGAAAGTAGTTACCCTTGTAAAATGCCTTTCTTTATAGCTTGCATGGACACCAATGAAAAGTGTGCTGTAAAATTGTCTTTTAAAGGCATAGATGTAACTTGTTATACTTAAGAAAGATTTATAAATAGATCGATGGATCCCTTGTTCTTTGGACCGGGAGAAAGGTTTTTTTTGACCGGGAGAAAGGTCTAAATAGTTTTTCTCTTAACTCGGTGTTCGCGTTTAGAGTTAGTTATAGTTCCTACCTTCGTTGTCGCGAAACTCTCAACAAACAAAGCTGACTTGACCTTGTGACTGGAATCGATAATTTTGGCGATGCAAGCAGATCATCGGAAAGCTGAATGCGACCTTGTCGCAGATAACAGCTTGTAAACAGCAACAGGGCCAGAAAAACTCCGGGTTTCTTGGGGAGCTTTTTTTAAAGTCCTTTGAAAGGTCTTCGCCCGCTGCTGGGGCCCACACGAATGACAGTGCCCTTTTTTGCCCTGTACTAGATGAAATAAAAATATAAAATCACAGAGAGCATGACCCGCGCGGCGCCGCACCAGCCGTTGGGTGGGTGGGCCCCACATGCTCCGATGGTTTTCCTCGCAGATGCAGTCGTACAGGTACGGCACATCAAAACGTGATCGGCTAGAAAAGGAACGGACGGGCCAGATGTTCTCCCGGGCACCGGCAAGTCGTGCGGCGCCGTCCGATCGTGCTCGTGGGCCCCGCGTCCCACTATTCCCTGCGCCCGTTTTTTTCTAAACGGAAAGGAAAAAGGGCGCGTTTACGGACAGACGGACACGTTAGGAGTTGACAAGCTTTAGCTGGAGCCAATGATGATCCTAGATTAGGAAAGATAAGCTATGATAAAAAGGATCAGATGTCAACGTCGATTGTCCAAATAACTGTTAACTACATCATCCTGAAGAAAATCAGATGCTTTGAGCCCTTGGCGGCGACAGAGACGCAGCAGATCACATTCTTCTTTCTTTTTATAGTGGGAACAAGATGGCTACAGCTACAGTGTACAGTCCCAATAAAAAGGAAGAAGAGACGGCTACAAGCCTACAAATCCCATAAAATCAAATCGCGTAAAAAACAAAGATGGCTAGAATTCAGTGGATTCAGAAAAAAATGGGACAGTTTCTTCCCGGCCCAACTTTACCGGGATGGTTCGCTGGGCTAACCTCTGAATTAATCATGGGCTGATAAAGATTTGCAAATAACATATGGGCCTCAATGCTGGGCCATGACCTCTGTTCCTTTCAGGTTTCAGCCCATGGAACGTTAAACGAGTAACGGCAGCTGTTAATTAGTTAACGGGTTATCCTAAAGCAAAGCATCCGCGACAAGAGGATCTGGATCTGTGATCACCAAAGCAAGAAAAAACACTGAAGGAGCAGAGAAGTGTAGCAGAGATAACATAAACTAGAGCATCATGGATTATCTAAAAAAACTAGAGCATCATGGTGCGTGTGGCCAAACCGAACCCATCGCTGGCACACTAGCAGTCAGGCATTTTCCCTGGTGTTGGGCTCGCGTCCCCTCGATTCCAAGGGAAAGAAAGGAAAGGTAATCCCTCTTTAGAAAACCCAACTATGGGTTTTGTGGTTTATCAAGTTTGTATTGTAATAAAAAATTGTATTCGTTTTAATGGTTCAAAATAAATTTATTATGCAATTTTGTAACCAGTCTATGATGATATCATAAGTACCGAAATATTTATCGACGTTCATTTTTTTATCCCGATTTTGTCCATACGTCTTATTCAAAATATCACGTGTCTATCATTTATTTGCGACTATATCATTATATATTTTAAGTATGACTTATCCTTTTGCATTTGCATAAGATTTTTAAATAAGACAAGAGATCAAATATTTTCGAAAATATCTTATTTCGATGCAAAGGTAGCACATAGCAATTGGGAAAGATAGGAAAGATACTTCAAAATATAAGACGTGACGGAGAGAGCACTGACGGAGAGAGGAGGGCGATGAGGCGATGAAGGAGAAACTGAGGATCCGGCGATTGACTTTGGCCCCGCGGCCAACGCGGCCATCGCCGGCGTTTGGAGATGCACCACGGCCAGAGTCATCGGCGGGGTCAGCAACCAGAGAGGAGGTGGCTTCAATGGTGTCGGAGGAAGAGCATTTCATGGCCAGGGAGAAAATGGCCAGGGCCACGACGCTGGCGCATCATGTTCTGCCACATGTTCACGGCGTTGAGAACTCCGGCAGCTCGAGGTTCTGGGCAACT
>JAZFNS010020007.1:108652349-108666739 GCA_037127165.1 Alloteropsis angusta | reverse complement strand
AGTGGTCGGACCCTTCCCCGGACCCTGCGCAAGCGGGAGCTACGTGCACCGGGCTGCCCTTTTTTAAACTGACATGTACCAGTGCAAATTCTGAAGAAAAAACATTTTCGCACAAGTGAAGTGAAATAAATTCCTTTCGAAAGGCATACATGTCCTGTTCACAAAATACTGGCATTAAGGTGTAAACTGGGGGTGGATCTTGAGGATTCCAATATGCTGATATGGTGCATAAGTCGAAGCATAGTTGCATTTCAGAGTTAATTCTGAGGAGTTGCAATTGTATATTTCCTTCTTGGGATAAGCTCAAGGTTTTGTTCCTTTTTTAGTAATCAAAACGAGAGCAACAGATGCACTTCTGAATTTAACAGGAGCTTGTTATTTTCTTGAGTTGTGTTTGGAGGCATATGTTGCAAATATTGTGCGATAAATATTTGCAGAGGGAGGAATCTGATAACCACTTGGGTTTGCTTACCTTAGTTTTGTGTTATATAAGAATTTTAGTAGAGTATCTTTAAGACAGTTAAAGCAATGTTATTGGGTCAAATTCTTTTTCTGCTGCTAGGATAAGGAACTCATCGCCAATATATGTACAAATATCTGCTGTAGGCATCTAATATAAAATTTCTAATGGGGTCGCTCCCAGGATTGGTTGATAGAGCCCTCCTCCTTGCGCAGGAGGAGGCTGAACTCTGGATGCTTGCAGGTGCAAAAGGGCTAAGTGCCATGGTCGCTACTGGGCTCCCTGACTAGTTGTTGGAGTGCTAGCCCAGTTGGTCCTATGGATACCTGTTTTAGGTGCGAATGTAATCTCTGAAATTCCCGAGTGAATTGGTGTGAGCTATGTGTGTTTTTGGAATTTTGGGTGTGAGTGTCTGTAAGGCTATTTTGGCCTAACTCTCCTCTTAATGGAATGATACGCAGCTCTCCTGCATATTAGAGGAAAAAATATAAAATTTCTAATACTAAAATGTAAGTCCTGTTTAATTACAAATCAGAGGGTCTTAAATCATATGATTTAAATCTAATGATTTTTCTTAGCATTGAGTGACTTAAACTACCAATGCATGTGTGTGAGTAAAATGCATGTACCATTTTGATGTGGACCTTTCTCACTGGATCATTAGTATCAACTCTCTTTGTTACCTTATACTCAACATGCCATTTGCATCCATGTGAGATTAGATGATTTGAAACCCTGCCCACCAGACCACAGCCCCTGTACTTCAGAATTCTGCCTTAATGCTGCCATTTCTTTTGATGCCATTCAGTCGTGTAGCACAACTGAAAGTGACAGCTCCTTTTTATCTCTTATCATCTTCTTTTCCTTTACATGGAGCTGGATACTATGATTCTGGTTCATGATGTTGCTTCTGTCAAGAGGAACTCACCATGAAAATAGGCTATTTTTTCCGACTATTAGTTGTTACCTGATTGTTTAGTTTTTACTTTTAATACCATGGTTCTGCAATCATTGTCAATCCATCATAAAATCAATAGACTTCGTCTTTTTTCCTTGAACTGCAAAATATAGTAAGAGAAGGCTAACACTTCGATGTTGTTATAGCAATACTTGTTTGTAATAATCAACTAGGTAGCAGTTCTCAGAGGCTATCAGAAGCTAACAAGATTTCTTGCTTTCTCGATTTGTCATGAGAAAAGCAAGCATGTTAAACATGTGCAAGTTCCACCATTGTATCTTAGAATTTTGCTTGCGGAATCTAATGAATAAAGAGAGAATTCACTTTTGGTTTGATGTTGACCTCAGTTTCATAATTTGCTTTTTTCCTGATGAAGAATGCATTCTGTCATGTTTTTGTCATTGTCGTGTTCTGCTGCTGCAAGCTCCATAGGCATGCATCTTCCATGAAGTTATTTGCTCGCTCAAGTTATTCTTAGTCTTAAACAAGGATGTACTACAAGAATATCGAAGGAGCAAGTTGCCTTTCCCCTTGTGTTTGTTCTTGTACTGATGCTTAACATTTGTTAGTTTCAGAGGTATAGTGTTCTCTGTAGTAAATGGTGTGTTTTATATACCTTCTAACTATTGCAGTTGCTTGCTTGCTCAGTCGAAGGTGAAATGTATGAACTTAGTAGGTGGTTGTAACACAACGATAAGCATAATCACAATGACTTATGACTATAAAGACACTTAATGGTAGGTGGTGAGCATCTGTTAGGATTAGAAGTTGATCAAAGTATTTACGGCTGATGTCCTGCACCCTGCACATTAAGCTGCTATGGTCGTAACTTGTTCCTAGACACTAGTATGATGGGTCTTATGTACCTACAGACAGTAGTAAAGAGTAAAAGAGTCCAAGGTAGAGGTCTCTGAACTGTGAAGTCAGATCACAGCTAATGCTATCTTTTCCTAATGGGTCAAATTGTAGTTGAGCCTTGGCTTCAGCTTAGTAGTTCACTTATCCTTGGGCTGCTTTTAGGTTTTCTTTAAAATGTTGACCACCTCTGTTATTTATCCAGAATTTTACAACTGTGGGTTAGAAGTGTCATCCAGAATTCCAGTATTAAGTACTTTTTTTAAAAAAAAAGTTCAGTGACTTCTGATAGCACTATAGCAGTTCTGATTTGATGACCGGACAATGGATCCTTACATTTTTTCTTGTTTTGAAGATAATATGCTAAGTTGACCTTGTAGCAATGGATTATGATTATATGGGATGCTATTCTTTTTGTCTGAGTAAATGTTCAACCAATTCTTGCTACCCTCAGATAGCACCATTGTGCAGACATACTGAAATAGTTCCATGATCATGTCATGACAATCACTTAACTGGCCAATCAGAGACTAGTTAACTATGGACAGATTCACGTATTGACTGAAGTTGACATAGATAATGCTGAAACTTCTTTACTTTACAGGACAGATGGTCCTGCAGTTATTTACCGTCATTGTACTAGTGGGAACAGGATTTGGAGTTTTGGAATGCTACAGGAGACATCAGAACTTTATGCCTTCCCAGTTGAACACCAACTGTCTACACAGGAAACATATAAAGTTTTTTTCCTAGTTATACCACCGTATCGTATTGCTTCACCATTTGGTGCAAGGTATTCAGATCTCTTCCCCTGTTTGGGTACTAGCAGATTCCTGTGGAAGCCAAGATACTTGAACAATAGCCTACTTTTGGGCTTTCAAAAGTGGGGAAGCTAGGGGTGGCTATCCTTTCGGCTACACTGTTGCTGTTTCTTTTCTTGTGATTCCTCTTCTCTGGTAATCAGAACCGACAGTGCATTCAGCTCTGCAAACTTTGTGATTAAATAACTTTCCTGAAATGCTTTTGAATCGAATATATCTCAGCATATCTTGATTGTAATTATTTTTGTATCCAGGTTGAAGTACTTTGCTTGCTGCTTGCAGAGGCCACCCATCTCTTGATGGATGACAATGTGGGCACTCAAGGTCTGATCCCAACACCACCTTCAAAGTTCTAAGAATTATTCCTTAGAACAATTAATATACTGTTGAACAACTGTTAGCCTGAATTCTGGAACCTCTAGGAAATGGAAGAAATTCTGCTTAAGCTTAACTGTTTCCATTGTTTGAACTAAAGTTCAACGTTTTCAAGACATAAAAGCAAATTAATGATTTTGTTAAAAATAAACAAAGATGATGATGCTTTTCTTTTGGAGAGGATGACAAACGTTTTTTATTTTTTCAAATTGAATTGAACACATGCTGATTAGACCTTAATCATTAGTCGATCAGCACGCAATTTTTGTCTCTGGCATCATTGTGAAGATACATCAGCTGATCTGCTGGGTCCAGGTGGGCTAAATTCTCCCTTTCTTCTGGATGTACTCCTTAAAAGTACATGTGAAGTTGTGGAGATCTGGGTCTCCTTATGAATCGAGCTGGCTAATCGTACTTTACATTTTATTATCTTCAGCATTGCTAGTTAAGACACGCACTTTAAATTTTAAACTGGTTGCGTCATGTGTGCTCGTCCTGTTCACTCTAGGCTGTCGGATCGGCCGACTTGTTTTGTGATCTCTGTCACATTGCACACCATATTCATTCAGCTTTTGCACCAGAGCTACAGACCACAAGTATGGTTAACTACTGAGCAAACAGATAACATGTAGTCACGATAATACAAAATCCAGTGCATTGCCGTCTGAATTTAGCAGCTTATTATTACACTCATTTATGCTGGTTAATCTAGTTATAATTGCATGCCACTTTCTTTCTTTACTGAGACAAGAACTATATATATATGACATACAAGCTCAGCACTATATATATATATGGGTATTCCTGGCATGTATATATGTACATGATACGCTGGTGTCGGAGGCAGCCATGTAGTAGAATAGCTGAGGATGCATGGGAGATGGTTTTAGAGATACCCGCTGTGTGCGGTGGGGAGAAGCATAAACTCGAAAAGGGGAAAGGAACCTAAAGCTGGGACGGATGGATTGATAAAAAGGAAAAGTGGCCCACAAGCTATGCATCAGCAGCCGCAAGTTGGGGGGCCTCGAAAGCTCCCGGGACCCAGCCCTTGCACTTGCCATGTAGGCCTAGCAGGGGAACGTGTCGAAAGTCTGGCCATTTCAGTACCTTCGGTGGATAACCACCTTTCCCTTTACGTCTTAGCTGCTGACTGCTGAGAGATCGTCGCCATCATTGATTGGCTCGGGTGGCTCCGCTCATTGGATACTGAGAATGGGCGAGGTTAAACTGGATCATCGACCAATGAAATCGTCTTTGTTGTCACAGCCTGTCTTGTTCAGCTTAGATGCTCTGATTTCGACCTGTTTCCCTTTCTGTTCTTTTGTAGAAAAATGGCTCTTATTAGTCTAAGGTTCCACCGACTTCAGTAAAGGGCGGTGGTTTGATTTGTGGATAATGCTTCACCTCCAAATTCAGTAAAATGAGATCAATGTTAGTCAGATGTGAATGAAATCCTTTTGGTATTAGTGGGTCCTTCAGCAGTAATTGTTGCCCGCTAGCTCCAACAAAAGCCTTTTTCAGTCCTTCCACTCCAGTGTGAACTCTGAGCACAATCTTTTCTTAGGATTCTGGGTTCCTGGCGGCGCTGGTTCCAGTGTTCAAAATCGAGTTAGCAAACACAATCTTCAGTGTGCATGCATGTCAAACTCATGCCCAGTATGCCATGTGAGTTAGCTTGCAAACTGAACTGAACTGCTACACCTAAGTTGACATATCTTTGTGTTGCTGGCAGCAGTTGAAGTTTCAGTCGTGAACAAAACAGCCTCCTTGAACTAGTTTCCTGGAAAGTAGATTTCACTGGTGAACCAGCTATTTGATTCAGGACCAGTTTTCTGGAAAGTAGATTTCACTGGTGAGCCAGCTAATTAGTCAGTGCCTTTTATGAGCGTTATATTCAGCTGTCGTAGCTTCTTTTACACGCACCATTATTCTTACATCATGCAAATACTACATTGGTCCAGAATATATACTCTTTGACATAATACTGAATATAGTCGGCAATACTGCTGTCTCTTGACATTGTTTCGGCAGGTGAGCTGAACTACTGTCGGCTTGCATGCAGCCATCGCCAAGAACAGAAGAACAGTACAGTATGTATTGGAAATTAACTCATATGAATTCCCTCCGGGATGCCGAGAAGAGAACAGAAGATCAGGTAACTTTAGCTTGCCACTCAGTTGAGCGACAGTTAATCGCTCCTGGCAAAGTATTGGCATTATATTACATGTATTAGCTGCTAATCATGCAGGCACAGGCATCGAGGCATGCAGGGCCCCCCGGCAAATCTTCATGGGAGCGCGTGTGTGAACGTGACGTAAACCGTCAAAGGGAAGTCGCGAGAAAAAAAAAGTACGGGAATCGAGTACCAACCTTGGGCCCCTCACCCTTTCCAACGGGAGCTGACTAGGCACTGCTCTGGTGGCCCACAAAGCAGCCAATAGCAGCCCTACACAGTCCTGCAGCTACAACAGCTCGCTTTGGCTGCCAAAGACAAGAAGAGAAGATTGGGATATTTCTATTCACCGATAACAAAGCTAACTGACACAGGACACAACAGAAAAGCAAAAGCCAAAGTTTGAGAGAGAGGTATATGGCTTCATGTGAAAGATGACAAGAATCCCAGCATAAAATAATCTCTCAGCTTTGCTATAAAGCGGCAGTCCCTCCCCTCCCTGTTTCCCTCCCCCTCTCCTTCCTCATGCATCTGCCATTAGCCAAGGTCTCTTCTTTCTCCTGTCCTCTCTACTGCACCTCCTTATTAGCTAGTTACATATGTGATGATGATCTTGGGTTAATTTTCTGCAACTAATGTCTTTCTGTTGTTTCATGTATCAGGTTTTGTACATTAATTCATTCATATAGAGCTAGTTGAGCAGGCTTTGGTGTGGCTATCCACATTTTTGCTTCGGATAGCTAACCTGCTACGAGCCGCCTGCCAAGCTCTAAGCACACTTCTGCTGTGAGAGTTTTGAGAGGAAGGACAGAGGGAGCAATGGCACCCGTCAGTTTGCCTCCTGGTTTCAGGTTCCACCCCACTGACGAGGAACTCATCATCTACTACCTTAAGAGGAAGATCAACGGGAGACAGATAGAGCTTGAAATCATTCCGGAGGTTGATCTTTACAAGTGCGAGCCCTGGGATTTGCCAGGTATATGCATATTCATTCCTCAATTTATCTTTGTTCGTATTGACTCTTGATGAAAAAAGTTAGGTTAGCATTATGTAGTTCTCATCATGGTTTGCTTGCTATACGAAAACAAAAGCTTTTCTAGGTAGTAGTAATGGATGGTCGCAAAAAAAAAAAAGGTAGTCGTGGAACACCTTCGATTGTCTGAACTGCACAAGTTGTAATTCTGCTGTGAATTACTGTATGCGATAGGATTTTAAGTTTTAACATGTACGCTTTTTTCTTTCTTCCAGTACTGATATTTTGTACTGGATGCATGCCGTGTTCTGCAGACTATAAGCAATCTTATTCAATTGTTATACTATTATGCTTTCCCAAGAAACAGCGCAATCCTTGCTCTTGACTCTTGAGGAAAGAATAACCTCATGTTCCCTTCTTGGTGGGCACTTCACCGACCTATGCTATACTTGACATTCATTGCTCTTGCAAATTGTGTAGCCTTTATCTATTCAGTGTTTTTAATATGTGTTTATTTTATTCTATATTTTTATAGCATTCCAATTTATAGCTGACTGAAGCATATTTGGCTCTTTATCTCTTTTTTTTGTAAGTAAGAAGGATAAATCATGTTCACAGAAGCCATATTCGCCATTCTATCTTTGAGTTAAAACAAGATTACCTACATGAAATTGTTTTCTTACTTCGAAACGTTTTATCCGCACCAAAAGGGGGCAATATATAGATAGATGTTGCTCTTTTTTGGTTGAAAGAACCACAAGGCATTGCAAAATTCTGCCAAGTGCAAAGGTGGCCATGTAGATATCTATCTATGTCCATGCATCGAGCTGCTTGAAAAGGAAAAGAAATCCTTTATCCCAGTAACAATAAAGCTAAAGCTTATATATTTTGGGCCATGTCACAATCACACATAGATTTGAAGAAAAGATATATATTCTCTTTATCTACTTGTTGTTGGCTTTCAAGCTTGCCATTTACGTAAAAATTAGCACTTGTATGAAATGAGTGCAATAAAACATTGAATGAAAAGAGAAAATAAAGATGATTCTTTTATCTTCTTTGAGTGGCAAAATAAAGCAAGAAATGAAGAAAGGGACTTGAGAGATGGCCATGAGTCAAGAAGATGGTAAAAAGTGCAGTCTCCAAGACTTTTTTTTCTAATTCTCCTTTTCAACTATGGTAGTCTATCACAGTTAATCTTTGGGACTATTGTTAGTTTTAACAATGACGATCATATACCTATACAGATAGAATGGTAGCATTCATGCTGTATGTTTTTATGCCTGACATCTCCCTCAACTAAATGTTCAGAAAAATCCTTCCTTCCGAGCAAAGACCTTGAATGGTACTTCTTCAGCCCTCGAGACCGCAAGTACCCAAACGGGTCGAGGACAAACCGTGCAACAAAATCTGGATACTGGAAGGCAACTGGGAAGGACAGAAAAGTGAATTCGCATAGGCGTGCAGTTGGTATGAAGAAGACCTTGGTGTACTATCGTGGCCGAGCTCCACATGGTTCTCGCACTGACTGGGTCATGCATGAGTACCGCCTCGACGAGAGGGAATGCGAGACTGACAATGGCTTACAGGTGCTACATTACTACCTACGCATAAATCCATTTTAGTGTTGTAATAATTTGGGAAGCACAAAGTGCTCATATGTGAGGTTCAACATCATGTGTCGGAGACACCTCTATTTTCCTGAAACCCTAAACCTAACTAGTATATATGAAACACCGCACTGAGCAACTGATATATATATAGCTTAGGCTTTGCTAACATTAGCTATCTGCATTTCTGTTCACAGGACGCCTACGCATTATGCCGGGTGTTTAAGAAGACAGCGCCTGGGCCAAAGATTATAGAGCATTATGGCGCAGTACACCATCCCATCGAGCAACCTCAGTGGATGGCAAGCAGTAGTGTCGACCGCTCCCCCACTCTGGACATGTCCAGTGATGTTAGAGGCGATGACTTCGAGAGCAGCAGCTTCTCATTTCCGACGGAGGCTCCAATAATGGACTCCATGCATGGTGGGTTCGGGATGCAGATGAGTGCAGCTCACGAGGATGGCAAATGGATGCAGTTCCTGAGTGAAGACGCCTTTAACGCCACCAATCCTTTCTTCATGAATCCAGCTTCCTCCAGCTTCTCATGCCTCCCATCCAAGGTATGTAGAAGAGTCAGAAATGCTAGTATTTCATTGGCAAAGAACACCGTGAAGAGCTAAAACTGATGCATATCAATTATTGTATATATTCGACGCATGCAGGTGGATGTTGCCCTGGAGTGTGCAAGGCTTCAACACAGGCTCTCCTTGCCTCCCCTGGAGGTGGAGGACTTCCCTCAGGACGTCAGCCTCGACGCCAAAACAAGCATACTCCGCAGCAACCCAAACGAGGTCGACATCCTTCAAGAGTTCCTCTCTGTCGCGTCGGCCTCGCAGGAGCTAATCAACGGCACCGGTAGCAGCTACCCTGCAGAAATGTGGCCTTGTGCCGGCACCAGCGGCACCAGCACCCACTACATCAACGAACTGTCCTCCCTCGTTGAGCTCGGGGTGAGAGCTAAAGAAGAAGAGGACAGTTTCTACCATATGGGCTGCACGTCTGCAGGATTCACTTCGAAGTCAGTCCATGTCGATGAACCGGCGAGGTTGGTTGACATCGCTGACATGGAGGAGGAGCTCAAGGTAGAGAAGAAGCAAGTGGAGAACCTTAGAGGAGTGAAGCTGCATAACAATGACCTAGGAGAGGTAATTCATTAATGTAACCGGCCAGCTTTGTGAGAATATTAGATGTCATGACTAACCTTGGTAATTAATATAACGAGACTGACATTTCAGTTTTTGTGATCAAGCAGATCGTTGTAGAAGGAGATGAAAGCAATCCAACAGAATGCATCACACAATACCCCATATCAGACCCTGCTGACAATTCAGGTATGTAAATTTTTGGTGCGACATGCACTCCACTTGAAGTAATTTGATTCTCAGCTACTTATAGGGCCTGGACCTTGATGCATGCATGCACTAACTGAGAGCTAGATTGCAGCAGGAGAAGCCGGTCACCTGACCGATCCCACTGACGCAGGAGGCCTAGACACTGCCCCCATCTTCTCGCAATCTCAACCTGACGACTTTGCTATCGGCTTCGATGACGTCAACCCCAACGCATCCTTCGACCTATACGAGAAGGTTGACGTCAAGCATGGCCTCTTCGTCTCGAGGGTCGGCGTGGCCAAGACATTCTTCCACCGTGTTGAGCCGTCGAAGAAGGTCAGCTTCCACTTGAATCCCCTAGCAAGTGATGTCAGCAAGGCGATCGAGAAGTTCCATTTCCCCATTAGTGTTACAACCAAAGTTAGTGGCAGGGTTTCTATTTTTAGCAAGTTCAAGGCGCTCATCAGGGACAAATTCCTGGTGACCAAGCCGTCTTCTTACCAACAAAGGTCCTTATTAGGCACCAAAGAAACAGCAGCAGTGAGTGAGCTGCTGCAGATTGTGTCGCTCCTCTTAACACCAAAGGAAGTCACAGGCCCTACGACTACTGATGATGAGCAGGCAGAGTTTGTGATCAAGAGCACGAAGAAAGTGATGAAGCCGAGATCCGGCTGTGGAGGAGGCGATGCGTGGCTTGTTCCGCTCTCCAAGAGGAGCAAAGGCATTTCCAGCATGTTTTTTAGTGGGAAATGGGCATTTCTGACATCTGCATTGGCCATCCGCACTTCAGGGCGCAATTAATCACTGAACGAAATGGTCTTCCTGATCATGACTCTGATGTAAAAAGAATATGGCTCTTACGTATTATGCTAGAAACTCGGTATCGGGTGGCTGGTGCACACTTCGTGCATTCATTGATTAACTGGTGTATAACTGGAGAATGTAACCATTATTTGTTCGTCCATACGTGTATTGACATGTTGTAATCAAAACATTGTTATCAATTGTAAGTGGAAATACAAACATATATATACATAGTCATATACCCACATATTTGGTGTAATTCTTCATGGCCAGTGCTTGATACATAATCCGCTTTATGTCTAGTACATATCTATCTTTTATATAGTCAATCAATTTCACTACTTATAAGAAAATAGAGATGCTCTTTTCTACAACCGGTTCAGGAGTGGTTAAACAGTTTGTGCAGTAATGATGCTGAACCCGAAATCAGAGTTCTGATAGCAGGGGTCATAAAGAATTGATTCGGTCTAATACATACACACTCTTTTTTTAATCACTTGTTAGGAGCCACGCGAGATCAAAGTCCCATGGATGGTTTTGAATGAAAGAAAGAAGTGAAGGTGTTCAAATGCGGGGGGAATCGACCATTCCACCAACCCGAATTACAATGCAGCATTATTCAGTGCACAAAAATAATGGAGAGCACAACAGAACATAGACAACTGACTTCTGTTACACAACAATGTGTGCTTTAAGTTCTCTTCATAGTACACAGACAGCCACTTAAAGGGCACCATATGATTCAATTTACAGGAGGTACAAACCATGACAAAGAACATCTACCAACTTGTTAGGACTCAATATGGCCAACAATCATGTATTTGTGCAAGCAAAGTTTGCAACATATTTTAATGCATCTCAATCAGTCTACAGCCATGGCATCTGAAGCACCGCCACTACCTTCTTCTATGCTCATCTTCTGCTCTTCATTGATAGCTCTCAGCTCATCTGCTATACTCTTTTGGTCATCTTCAATCGAGATCTGCAATTCCTCAACCTGTACAAGGTACAGACACATGAACAGAAATTCCCAGATCAATCTACTATACAGGAGGCTGAATTACACTATGCTGTATGAATATGCAAGGAGGTTTCCTACAAGAGATAACTGCCCAAGAATTATGATTTGAAAGGAAACAAATGTACAATTTCTATTTATGATAAACATGACCGGATAAGTGATCACTCATGTAAAACTCAGATATCAAACCATCCTAATATGGCTGTTATCTCACAAAAAAAATATATTATATATATCAGAGCATCTGAAATTGATAAAGCGTCATACTTGAGATACTATATTGAGTGTTCTATTTCTATGTGCTACTGTTACATACATAGAGAAAACACAGCTTAGAAGAAAAAAGACATTACGCATAAACTCACCACATGTAGAAGAAGGGCAAATTGCTTCTTCCTTAGTTCCAAAGTCCTTACGCATGCAACATTTTCAGCCTCCAAATCAGATATCTCCTTCTCAAGATCTGCAATGAGTTTCTCAGTTTCTGACCGTGGAGGCTGCAAAGAAATCAGCTTTCGAATTGCTTCACATTCCTCTTTGTGCTGTCTCTCGATCTTGCTCTTCTCAAGTTGCTTCTTGAGATCCTCAATATCAGTCTGAGCTTGCAAGATCTGTCGCTCAATCTCAACCTGCAGTTCATTAAAGCTCTCCTTCTCCCTAATGTTTGCATCAACAACAGCTTTGCTTTTCAGAAGAGGCAGCTCAAAGGTGTTAATTTCCTGTAGGAAGGCCTTGTACAGTCTTTCGCAGTCACTTATGTTATCTGCATCCTTCTCAATCTCTGTGGCAAAGGACATGAACTTCTTCTGAAGCTTCTTCAGTGGTGGTTCACCCCTGGTGGTTGTCGTCCTAGTCAGAAGCCTGTGCTTAATAATCGCATCATCTTCCTGTGGTCCAAACGCAAACTGTGCAGACATTTCCTCACCCCTTCCAGCTACCCTCCTCCCTTTGGTAAGCATTTCACAATGCGGGATCCAATAACTGAAATCAGCACAATGCTATGAATATATAGAGAGAAAGAGTCTAAAAGTCAAGTAATTAGATTTTTTTTATTTCGTGATACTACTAAAACTATATATATACAAGTAAAAATGCGAAAGTCTACATAGATATACACATACCCATAAAAATAAGACTGCAGCCTATACACATGTTTTTCATGGGAATACATGAATGTTTGTTCTGCCAAGCTGCAGAAAAAATAAAACAGTGGGAGGGGGGAGAACTGCATGTGCTAGCAGAGCCAGGAAAATAAAACGAGGTGGGCAAAAAGTAGGTATAACACTAAAAAAGCAAGTTTCTACGGCTCAATGTCATACACAATATAACAGAAAGGGCATTGCAAAGTACATAATTTCCGCTAATCACTGTATGATTATGTTTGTAATTTTTTAGTAACAACCAAAGAACATTTCCTTACAGTTAAATGTTAGCGTATCAGGTTCAGGAATGAGTGAATTATGCTGAGACACAAGTGATCTGATTATTAAAAAATGGTGAGGTTCAATGGACATCAATGCACACAACTGAGTCAAAAACAAAGAAATATAAACAATACATGAAGAATTACTCGCTAAATCTTTTGCCAATTACTTCTTGTAGTTGCCAGACTATCACTACAGACCTCCCAATGGCACGACAGCACAAGACGCAAAACCATGTGCAGCCTAAAATCTTTTGCAACACCTTTAAGTACAGCTCAAACAACACCTGGTAACAAAAAATAAAGGAGGAAGCTTTTGCCAACTGCAACTTTGCCGCTACTAAAACATGCGCCTCAACTAGCAGAGGAATCACTGCAAAAACATCTAATTTGTACTAACCACACATGGACTAAGTTATGAATCACATTCAGTATTGCCTATAATTATTTAATTAGGCATGTAGGAAGCTTGAGTCTAGACTCACAATTTACAGGTCAACAGACCAGTGTGACACTCTATTTAGAGAGACCAATTTAGAGTAATGAACAATTCGAGGGGTTGCACAAGCATGTACTGCTCAATCAATTGAATACAGATTAAATTGCAATTGAGGCATCAAACAACAACCAAACAAAGAAACTCTGAGTGAGAATCCTAGCATTAATCTCTGGTATTAATGTCATGACAACTAGTGCTCAGATTTTCAAGAATTGAACACAAATATGTGTCTACTCTATCGAGTATTCGAGTAAGGCCCAGTGGCCCACCAATTCACCCAGAGACCAGATCACAGGCAAGAGGTGCTGAGGAAGGGCTGCTATCTGGTCCTTGTTCTTGATGATTGGCTGGTGACCGTCTGCTATAACATTAGCCGTGCAACAGCTGAAGCCAAGCCATGGGCCCATGGCGGACCAATTGGCGGTGCCGCCTCCTAGTCTAGGGTTAGTGTGTTTTTGGGAGCAAATTGAATCTGTATACCATTAAAAGATGAGAAGCTCATAAACGTACCATCGAAAGAATTCAGTTTTAGAAAACTAGCATGGAAAGGTTCTCCGTTGATCCTTTTTACCATCCACCTTAATTTGATGTTAACTTGATTAAAAAAACGATTGGGAGCACTCGCCCGCTCCATTCTAGCAAGATATATAGCACGCATTCTTACCCAGATATATAACACAACTCTCAGCACCGCGTTAAAACAAATTCCATCAACGCATAACAGAGCTCGCAACTAATTTCATCAATACAAACTCCAGTATCACCCATCCCTCCCAAATTCCCAATCCCTCGCCTCAGCACTACGTAATCCCTAACTAAAAACTAGGGTTTAGACCATGAAACGAGGTCACGAGGAGAGAAACGAGAGGGGAAAAGGGGTGGAGAGTGAGGCGCGCACCATGTAGAAGGAGCTGAGGGGCCGCCGCTGCCTCCGGGGAGGCGCGCTGCCGGGAGGTACGCCGCCAGTGGCCTTCGCTCGCGCCGGGTCTGTCCGTGTGTGGTGGCTGCGTGCGTCAGTGCGTGTGTTTGGGGTTTGGGCTTGGTTGCAGGTCGCGTGGGGAATTTTTTTTATTTTTAATTTTTTTTT
>JAZFNS010020007.1:103671591-103684542 GCA_037127165.1 Alloteropsis angusta | reverse complement strand
AGAAATCAGCAAATGCATATATTTTAGGACGGAGGGAGTAGAACAGTAATATATCTCTCTGGTCTACCTACGCATATCTTCCCGGAAAATCAGACGAGAAAAAAGGAAAAGAAGAAAGGGCACGAAATGCGTGTCCAGGCCAGCAGACCGTTCCATCGTTGGAGCAGAGACACAGAAAGTTCACACGTGTACGTGTAACGTGTGCCTACCGGGTTGATTATACGGCTACGATGTGATGTGCCGCCGCAGCAACAGTGGGGATCGATCGGATCGGAGTATCGAACTACCACTACCACACGCCACGCCCTGCCGCGGTCGCACTCGCACTCGCACTCGCACGGTCGCACCGCGTACCACGCCCCCGCGGCCCCACCTCCACCTGCACAGCCCCGCCCCCGCGGCCCGCACGCCGAGGGCAGTCGTCGAGCCGCGCCGCGCCGCGCAGGCGCCGAGGGAAAAACCTGACGGGAGCAAAGCCCCCCACCCAGCCCAGCCGCCCAGGGCCAGGGGGGGCAGTTGCTCCGCTCCGCCTCCTCAAGTCCCATCATCCATCGTACTCTACATATTTCCTCCTCCCTCCCTCTCGCTCTCCCTCCCCAAACAAAAAGCCATCTCGTCTCCGGCGTCGTCTGCTCCTCCGCCCTCCCCCCGGCACGGAGACAACCAACCAGCCCCGAGGTAACTAACAGTTCGTCGGTCCTCTCGCTTCCTCCGTCTCTATCAAACTACTTGTTCATACTACTAGTTCGTTTCGTCTCCAGTCCCGTTTCTTGATCTGGTACTGGTATGGTACTAGTATAGGAACAGTGGCGTTGTTCTCTTTCGGTTTGCCGAGGTTTTAGGGGATGGAAGGTGCAGAGTCCGGCGAAATTTCCAAGTTTGTGACTTTTATCTCTGTCTCTTGGGGTTTTCTTTGCAGCCGCATTCATCCTTCTCCGAGCCCGCCAGCCGCCGCCGCCGCCGCCGCAACCACCTGGCTGCAAAACCCTGTCGTTGCCTCGAATCCATCGGCTGGGTCCCATGACGCCTCCGTGTTCGTCCCGGTCTCCCCGGTGATCAGCTAGTGCACCGGCCGTGCGGAGGAGGGGTTCGTTGCCCGACCGCCGCGCTGGGGTGCTCCGAGGGTGTTCTGGGCGGCGGCGGATGGGGTCGGCGGCGCCTGTTGACATCAGCTCCGACGAGGAGGGCGGCGAGAGGATGCCCGCCGCCGCCGGCAAGCGCAAGTCGCCGGAAGGCGCCCTCGACTGGGCCGAGAGAATGCTGGCCGAGGAGGACTTCGGCGCCGGTGGGGAGGGTTGTGACGACCCCGCGGCCATGCAGGAGTTCCTGAATTCTCTGATGGATGCGTCCGGGATTGCGATGGGTGACAAGGAGACTGCGGTGGATGACAAGAGCACCGTTCGTGGTGCTCATGGAGGAGGAGGCGGCGGCGGCGACGACGATGATGACGATGATTGCGTCATCCTCGACGGCGACCCTGATAAGCCGGTGGCAGTTGCCAAGGAGGAGGGTTCCCGGCGAGATGCCGCGGAGGATGAACTGCAGATAGTCGCGGAGAAAGGAGAGGTATTGCACAATTTGATTACTTCCTTTACTTTGTTTGGTTCCGTTACGGTTTGCTTGCACATTGTCGTCATTGCGAGTCGCTAGAGATGGTATCCAAAGTCAGATGTGTAGGCCATTGTTCGTCGTTTTAATGCTGGGGCAGATTTGGGCTCGGGTCGGTGCCTGTTTATATGTCGTATTCTCTGTATGTAGTTAATGTATAAGGATTTTTGTTTCACTCTCTGTGAAATTGTGTTAGGAATTAGTCAAAGTTTAATTTATTTCTTCCGTTGCTGGTTATGCTGAACCTATTTTTTTTGTAAAGAATTAATTTTTGCATGGGCTTGTATGCCATTATCAATCTCTAGTAGTATTTCTTATGAGGAACTGGTTAATAATTATGACTGCTGTAAGACTGCCAATAATGTCTACTTTTATGCATCGACTAGCTCATCCACAAAGTTTAGGTTGAAGTTAAGCGATCTACATATGTGTTTGAATCTCACGTTGCATCCTTGCACATTATGAATGTGTTCCCTCATGTGATCTTCTTGTGTTGATACACTTATGCATTCAGGAGCTATCTCAGAGATCCAACTTCAATGAATGGCAGGAGCTAGCTCAAAGATCCAACTTCAACGACTTTGCTAACCGTTGTATATTTCTTTTTTTCAGATAGCATGCAGGGATTTCCCTCATCCACGCCATCTATGTGCTTCCTTGCCATTCAGTACCAGTTCCCATGCAAGCCATTGCAGTATGGTCAGTAGCTAACTCCCTTTCATTTTCATCTGTGTTACATAATCTGGTCATCTGGAGTCAATTTCCGCAATATGGACACATTTTCATACATGTGATTATTTCTTAACTGCAGTGCCACTGTTATGTTTGTGATTCTCCTGCCCCCTGTGCCTTCTGGGGCAAAGGCACCACAGATACTGATCATTGTCATGCTACGGATAAGGATGCAAAGTGGAAGATACTTAGGCAATCGTCCAAGAAGAACATCCAGCCAACTCTTAAGCGAAGAAGTATCCAGAATTTCTATCAATCAAGTGCAACAGGACCATCCTCACAGCCCTCTGTAAATGTGAACAGTTCTACTGGACGATTGCCTGTTTCAAGTGGCGTGGGCCAAAATCAACAGGTGAGTCCCTCCATCGTGGCTCCATGGAATACGGTGCAGGGTATCAGTATGCTGAGAGCGCCATCTCCTTTGCCAAGAGCTACCATCCCGAGCTATGGATCCCAAAGTGCTCTAGTTGCTCCTGCAGTTTATAAATCCTCAAATGTTAACCATTTGCAGGCTTCTGTTCCTAGCTATGTCCCGATGCAGCCAGCACAGCCTCGTGCATTTCAGTTAGCACAAGTTCCACCAGGAGGTCGTATAAATGCTGCAATTTTTCAGAGTAACCACACTCAGCTTTGTCCCGGTGTAGCAATTGGATCTCAGGGACACCAGTATCTACCACCATCATATCCTCAGCTTTCTCCAAACATGGTAGTTGGTACTGGTGTGCCGCTCTCACGGTGCACCTCAGTGGCCACTCAGGGAACACAATACCCGCAGGCTCCATCAGCAGATACAGGATTGAAGGAAGCTCTTGCTAATTTGGCACGTGAGCTGGGAGTACCTGATTATAATACCAACCAACCACTAGGTCAGCAGTCAGAGAGCACACATCAAACTTTGCATCAGAGTCAGGTACTTGCTCAAGCTGCTCAAGCTAAGGCAAGCCAACGGGTTCAAGTTGAGAAGACCAATGTTGCAGCAACTTCACAGATGAGGCTTTCCAATGACCATAATTCGTCAAATCATGCATTGGCGGATACTGTTCTTTCATCTGGTCCAATTCAGATGCGGCAGCCCTTGTGCCAAATGAATTCTCAGAGCAATGTTATTCGGAGTGGAACTGCTCGGAGTGCTTTGCTTGATGGGAAGTGATAGCCATTTTCTCATCATTAGGTTATCGCCCCCTCTCTTTTTTTAACTGTTTTTGTAGTCTTTTATACCATAGATAGGTTATCATCGACAAACCTTGGTATGCTATCTTAGGAGAGTAGAAAGGCCGCTCCTGTAGTAGAGAGCTTGGACCTGACCTTCCTAGCGAGGCTTAACTAAACATGTGAATCAATGGCCAAAACTTGCATTGGCATGCTGATCCTTCATTGAATTTGTGCTTTTTGCGCTAGCAAAAAAGAAAGAAGAGGGGGGAATGAAGCGAAAAGAACATGTTGCATTTTCTTGTTTAGATTTGCTTTTAAACAAGGAATGTATACCTTGATATTGGACCAGATTTTTGGTTTGGACAAATGCTGCAGCTATATGTTTACTGGTCATGTTCCCTTACCCTGTTAATTGCAGAACGACTGCAGATCTTCATGTTGAATATGTTTTCTGGCAATGTATCTTTTTTTAAGTAAAATCTGGTGATATATAGGCTAACAATCGGTTGCTAGTTTCTGGAATTCATTCTCTACATGGGAAGTTGGAGAACCACTCGTTCAATGGCAGAGCAGGTGGTCGTTCAATCGAGATCACGAGATGGCCTGGTCTAGTATCCTCCATTCAGTTCATATGAACCTGTAGCAATGCTTGCCTCTTGCCTGGTTCATGGTTGTAGGTGCTTATAAACAGTACCAATGTTTTTTACGGGTATTCTTTTTGACGGATTAACAGTACCATTGTATTCCAAGAACAGACTGCACAAGCTCAATCTTCCATTCCTAACAAACAGCACACGGCAAGGAAGAAACGCACAGAGACGTTGTATTTTCAGACTTCACGAGATTACTTATACACTGGAAACTACTACAACGAACATGATAGAAAGTGACTGCATTACAATGAAACAAAAAGAAGCATCTATGCTAATCCGACCAGTCTAGAGACCACCAATTTGCTGAGACTTGCCGAACTAAACAAGGCTTAAGTGCCAATGTATTGCAGGAACAGATTGCACAAGCTCAATCTTCAACTCCTAACGAGCTTATAACAAACAGCCCATCGCAAGGAAGAACATCCTCTGAAATTTCAGAACATCACGTTGACTCGCAATCCGAGTCCAAGAAATGGCCAATCTTATACTGAGGAACACGGATTTTGAGGTGGGGCACGAAGCCGGCACGGCGCGCCAGGATCCCCGACGGCACCGGCTCCTCGGCCTTGGCCCTTTTCTCTTCGCACTCCACGTTCGCCATGGCGGGGCGTTGGCGTTTTCCCTTGAGCTCGACGGCGCCGCCGCCGCCGCCGCCGCCCGCGGCGGTAGCAGGAGAGGGGTCGGCCATCGTGTCACGATCTTCCTTGTCGAAATTCGAGAACAGGTGGAGGCTTTGCTTGCTGTGATCGCCTTCTGGTCTCGGTGCCTCCCTATTTATTGCGTGGCACGGGTGGGCCCATCTCGCACGCTCGAGTCCGAAGAGGAAAGCGCTTGTTAGATGGACCGAGTCCGAGTTCTTCGCTAGTGTCAAAGCCCAGCCCAATAGCACAGAAGGTTCAGCCAATGACGGCCCATTTGCAAGAAGAGAGCAAAGGCATCGCTACCAGGCCACACGGCCCAAACAGCACCTATAAATAGGTGCCGCCTCTCGCCGCTCGCGAACCCTAGCGCCGCACCCGCACACTCGCGCCGCCGCCGCAGCAGCCGCCGCCCAGCCGCAGGAAGGAGGAGAAGGAGCAGGAGGAGGAAGATGCCGGCGGGGCACGGGCTGCGGTCGCGGACCCGCGACCTGTTCGCGCGGGGGTTCCGCAAGAAGGGGTACATCCCGCTCACGACCTACCTCCGCACCTACAAGATCGGCGACTACGTCGACGTCAAGGTGAACGGCGCCGTGCACAAGGGCATGCCCCACAAGTTCTACCACGGCCGCACCGGGCGCGTCTGGAACGTCACCAAGCGCGCCATCGGCGTCGAGATCAACAAGCAGGTATGACGCCCGCAGCACCTGATCCTGTTAGCATTTGTTCTTTATCCGCCGCAGCCGGTTCGTTAGATCTGTATTGATGCTGAGGCATTGTAGTTTTAGTGCTGTGCCTCTGAAACCATTTTGATGAACGAAGTGATCCTTCGTTATTAATTGTGTCGCCTAATGTTGTTTTCACACACTGGAAATTAGAGAGTTAATTACTGGTGATAGCAGAAGGAATTTGAATTGCAATTGCATAGAATCAGACATCTCGTGTATCTATTCGGATGTTTGTCCAATGACTCATAGTTTGAGCGTGCTCTTCTGTTACTTTCAATGTCAGAATTCGTATTGATCAACATCACCTTACTGTAACTTTTTAACACCCGCTTACTTTAATTGTCCTTAGCGTCAGATGTTCCAATGTTACCAGTTGGTTCTGTAGAGCTGTTAGCATTTGTTAGCATTTGTTGTTTACACACAAAGGAAATTCGCTCGTACATGTGGTATCTGTTAACCTGTGCAGAGTCCCGAGATTGTGATTAGAGAGTTGATTACTGGTGACAGCAGAAGGAATTTGAATTGCAATCGCATAGAATCAGACATCTCGTGTATCTATTGGGACGTTTGTCCAATGACTGATAGTTTGAGCGTTCTATTCTGTTACTTTCAATGTCACGAATTCAAATTGATCAACAGAACCTTACTGTAACCATTTAACACAATCTTACTGTAATTGTCCTTAGCTTCAAACGTTCCATTGTTACCAGTTGGTTCTGTAGAGCTGTCTGAAGGTCAGAACATGTACTTGGTTGAAGTTTTGGTGTGTTATGAAGGTTGCATTGACTATTGTTTCTTTCACATTTTAATGTCTGTGTAAGGACTGCTGATTCTCCTTGTTTTCTTTGCCCTAGGCCGAGCGCTTACCTCTTAAGCCATGGGGTGGCGTGGTATTCCACGGGAGAGGTTTTTGTGGCGCACGTTATACGTGTGATGGGCATACATCAAAACTTTTGATTCTGGCTTCTCTTCTGTCTAGTAGTAGCAGTTAGAGAAGCCAATTTGGATCATACATACATAAATTCAATTTGCAAATTTGTTCTCTGTTTCTTTTACTTAGTACAGATTGGTGTTGATGTTCATCAGAATGTATGCCTGTTATAAGTATCATGTGTATGCTACCTTGTTTGTAAAGAAAACAAACTATATATGCTACCTTCTCTACAATTCTGCATGCTACCAGGTTTGTAACCCATCACACCCTTTAACTTGAGTCCTCGTGAACTATTTGATTTGTAGTGCTTTTATGTTCACATGTTCATGTAATTCATTGTGAATTGATGTGTTTCCAAATTTGCATACCAGCTAGCATTTGAGTGATCTGCAATGGTAACTTGACTTGAGCTTGTTTTTGTTGTTGTTAGGTAAATGGCCGTGTCATCAGCAAGCGGATCCATGTCCGTGTGGAGCATGTGCAGCCTTCTCGTTGCACGGAGGAGTTCCGCCTGAGGAAAGCCAAGAACGACGAGCTGAAGGCAGCTGCCAAGTCCCGTGGCGAGGTGATCAGCACGAAGAGGCAGCCCGTGGGTCCTAAGCCTGGCTTCATGGTCGAGGGTGCTACACTCGAGACAGTCACTCCTATTCCTTATGATGTGGTCAATGATCTCAAGGGTGGTTACTAGAGAGAATGCTTGTATCTTGAGCAGTTAAAGCAATGCCTATCTGAATCTTTTTGGTAACTGGCTAGTTCTTTGTTCTTGGGTGTTATGAACCTATGTGGTCATTACTGGTTAACATTAAAGATTTTTGCTATGGTTGATTGCATCCAGTTACCCTATCGTCTTCTACCTATTTCCTTCTTGAAGTGCTTGTCACTTGAGCAGTTTTAAGCTGACCATCCATTGCTTATCAGTCACCTGAGCAGTTTTAAGATATCTGTCCACTGCTTTTCTGGATGTTGTTTTACTGTTTTGGTTCTCTTTGCTTGTTGGGACTCATGGAGTATTAAATGAAACTCCTCTATATTGTTGCTGGCTAGATCAATGGTTTGACAATTTTGTTCCCTGATTGTGCCTCTGCAATGACGACCTTGTCTACAATGCGCTGTTTTCAAAGTGAACTGAGCTGAAGTGTAGAACTCCCACTCTACACCCTAATATGTGTTTATCCATTCAGCTGGTTCGCTGTGCTTAAGATGACTAAAGCGAACCCAACACAGCTGGTTTGTTGCCCTTTCTTCAGGTTACTGGTGCTCTTAATACCCGAGAAAGCAAACTCCCAGTTGCATGCTTTGCTCGGCATAGGATTATTGTTGCGCCACTTTCCTGATAGCTTCGAATTGTGAAAGAGCCCGTTCGGCTGAGCCGAGTTGGGCTGAATTCGCCTGAAGCTAAGGCTAAGAAGCTCATTGGCCTGGCTTCAGTTTGAAACGAAAGCAACAGCTGCTTGGAAATGCGAAAACGTCTTAAATATCGTACGTACACCTGGAACCAGCGATTTGTTTTCACTCGACGCTGTGAGAGCCTGATTGAAACAAACTCCCACAAAATCTCAGCATGAAACACCGAAACGTTTTGAATATCGTACGTACACCTGGAAGGCCACTAGCAGCAGCGGTTGTTTTCCGCTCGACGCAGTGAAGCCTGAACGAAAGGTCATCAAAATCTCAGCCTGAAACAGAAGCAGAGCAGGCATATCCAGCTTTGGGTCGAAGCCAGAGCCATTGGGGAGTTGGGATAGAGGAGAGGACGCGATAACACCAGGTGGTTGGCATGGCAGCAGCGAGGCAACAGGGATGCGTGGATATTTTCCACCGGGTTGCTCTCCCAGCCTACCACGTTTCTGCCCCACGCTGTTGTCTTTGGCTCCATTTGCTATTTTCAGAGGCAGGTGTGTGTGTGAGGAGGCTCCAGAGAGCATGGGATGGCGCACATCTCGCACGAGCCAAAGGAAATTGTGGGAAGAACATCTGGTTAATTTTAGAATCGCCAGGAAAACCAGACGCCCGCCACAAACCGGGCCTTTATCGTCTGAGAAAGATAATGTGTTTGTAGTAGAAAAGAGAAAATCGACCGAAGTGTCTGGAACTGTCATCCGAGGACCATGGGCCTTGACTGCTAGCAGGACGAACTAGGAGTAGAATCGAAATCGAGCTTTGAATTTGTCCATGTTCTATTTTGTTTTTAAAAAATATTATACACCAATAGTTCATGCACCTCTAGTCCGTACCTCCATCGCCATCATGATCCGGTGTTCGGTGTTCCCAGAACTCGTGAAACTTTAACAGGCCCCAGTTGATGAATAAATCAGTGATCCAGGCTGATCGTCAGCCATAGTATATTACTCTATGTGCTCAGAACTCCATGCACGTGACACCGGGTGAGAATTCAGAAAGCAGTCGGCCTCGGCCAGCCGACCAGCCATGGTCCGTGGCGAGCCATCCGTGATCTCGACGAGATCGTGGTCTCGTGGACGACGACGTAGCTACGCAAAAGCTGGAATTCTCGACGCTACAGGAGTGTAATTTTACTGCTATCAAAGCCACCAAACGAGTTTTCATGGCGCACGCACGCACGGATGTTACAGAGCGGCGGTGGGTCAGACACGGCCAAAACCGTCCATGCTCTGGTTCCGCCGGACACGCGTCGCGCATCGGTGCGCCCTATCTCCACGCCGAGAGCAACGTGGCCCGGGCGCGCCGTCCGCGCCAAAACACGTCGCCGTCCTCCCCGTCCACCACGACGCTTCGAGGCCGGTTCACGCGTCCCCGCCGCCCATCCGCCCATTTCCAGGCAGAGGCAGCCAAGGCAGCTCCCTCCCTCCCTCTCCCTCTCTCTCGTCACCGCGGCCTCACGTTCCGCTCACCGGCGCACCGCGCGCCACGTCGCCCGGCCTCCGCCTTATTTAACCCCGCGGCGCCGGAGCTCCCCTCCGCTCCCCGGGAAATAATAATAACTCGATCCCAGTCCCAGATCGTCGCAGCAGAGGGAATCCCAGGGTCCCGGACCGAATCCATTTCCAGTCGCGAGCCCAAGATCCAATTCGTTCCATCCTTTTTCACCACTTCTTCTTGGTGATCTGATCTGAGACCAAGCTTGTCGCCCCCAATTTCGCCGTTCAATCCTATAGCCGTTTATACTGCGGGTACGATGGCGCTCAATCTTGCCCACCAGACCGGCGCGGCGGCGGCCGTGACGGCGGCGCCGGTGGCCCCGCGCTCGGCGGTCATCGCGGCCGCTTCCTCGGCCGCGGCGGCCTCTACGGCGCCGGCCTCGACGCCGGCGCTCCAGGCGCAGTCGATGACGGTGGACCCGGCCCCGGCGCAGGCGCCGGACTCGGTGAAGCCGGACCTCGCCATGGCGTGCCAGGCGCTGGTGGACAGCAAGCCGGAGGCGGAGCACCCGGACCTGGCCGCCGAGGTGAAGAGCAAGCACGGGGTGCCCGTGTTCGTGATGATGCCGCTCGACACCGTGCGCATGGACGGCAACCACCTCAACCGGCGCAAGGCGGTGGAGGCCAGCCTGGCGGCGCTCAAGAGCGCCGGCGTCGAGGGCATCATGGTGGACGTGTGGTGGGGGCTCGTCGAGGCCGAGGGCCCCGGCAAGTACAACTTCAACGGCTACATGGAGCTCATGGAGATGGCCAAGAAGAACGGGCTCAAGGTGCAGGCCGTCATGTCCTTCCACCAGTGCGGTGGCAACGTCGGCGACTCTGTCACGTACGTCCTCCATCCTTACCATTCTTGGCGTACGTCCTCTAGATTATTAGACGTAAATTTCCGGGCATTAAAATTGCTTGGTACTTTTGGCAAACACATAAGCTGATTGATTCTCGTCATCACCTAACAAATGCACGAACAAGATCAGTATTCTGAAGCTCTGGTGTTGAGTGTCTGATCTGATCTCCACATCTTTCCACGGATCTGCTTTTTATGTTTTGACAGTCCGTTGGATTGGGGTTTTTATGAGGCTAACGGACCTCCCGTGAATGGAACTGTCCAACTCATCGGGCACTTTCCGTGTTAAGAAAAATCTGCACTTACTTTTACTGAACTTTATACACGGAAAGCCAAAAAAAAATTGCATTATTTTGAGCCAGAAAAATAACCCGTGACTGAGCAACTGTTCAGAGCCGCAAGTTGACCTTTCATAATATCCCTGGATAACCTCAAAAAATCGTTCCTTTTCGCTTTGGACGGTGGCGTTCCCCGTCTTCCTGCCGGCCCTGCATGTGACTTGCCACGGGATCTGTAGCCAGAAGTTCAGGCTCCAGAGCCCATAGCCTGAAGCAAATGCTTTCTTTAGTTCTCTGCCATGTGATCCTCCTGCCTTGTCCTAGTCAAAACTTCGATTTGTTTCTTGATGCCATTTTAAGTAAGTTGGAGGTGCTTTACCTTGTGACAACATTTGATTTAGAGACATGTTTATGAATGCTTAGGACATCTGAAGATCAGTGGGTCGTCTATGGTAGTACCGAGTTACTGACGAGCTTTTGCATTGCAAATTGCAATTGTGTGTTGGTTGCAGCATACCACTTCCGAAATGGGCTTTGGAGGAGATGGAGAAGGACCAGGACCTGGCCTACACCGACCGGAGCGGGCGGCGGAACTTCGAGTACATCTCGCTCGGCTGCGACACGATGCCCGTGCTCAAGGGGCGCTCCCCCATCCAGTGCTACTCCGACTTCATGCGCGCCTTCCGCGACCACTTCGCCACCTACATGGGCAACACCATCGTCGAGATCCAGGTCGGCATGGGCCCCGCCGGCGAGCTCCGCTACCCCTCCTACCCGGAGAGCAACGGCACCTGGTGCTTCCCTGGCATCGGCGAGTTCCAGTGCTACGACAAGGTATATATATATTTTGCATTGCAGCATATCGGGCCTGATTGGTTGAAGGCCAAAATGTGCCCTACCAAAATTGGGGCATGCCAAATCTTGGACATGCCAAAATTTCCTACCAAAGTCTGGGTAAAAGTTGCCAAAATTTAGGTCAAAATGTGGGAGCCAAAATATTGGCATCCAATTGGTTTCATGCCAAAATACACTTGCCAATTTTTTTAGCTATGCCCAGATTTTGGCTTTGCACGTTTGGGTAGCCAATCGTCTTCAGCCCCGTTCCATAATTCTGGGGCATCGATCGTCGAATACACTCATGTTGTATTGACGTGATCGATCGTGTCCGTGCAGTACATGCTGAGTAGCTTGAAGGCGGCGGCGGAGGCGGTGGGCAAGCCGGAGTGGGGCCACGGCGGGCCTGGTGACGCCGGCAGCTACAAGGAGTGGCCGGAGGACAACGCCTTCTTCCGCCGCGAGGGCGGGTGGAACACGGAGTACGGGCAGTTCTTCATGAGCTGGTACTCGCAGATGCTCCTGGAGCACGGCGAGCGCATCCTGCAGGGCGCGACGGGCGTGTTCACGGCGTCCCCGGGCGTGAAGATCTCGGTGAAGGTGGCCGGGATCCACTGGCACTACGGCACCCGGTCGCACGCGGCGGAGCTGACGGCGGGGTACTACAACACCCGGCACCACGACGGGTACCAGCCGATCGCGCGGATGCTGGGCCGCCACGGCGCCGTGCTCAACTTCACGTGCGTGGAGATGCGGGACCACGAGCAGCCGCAGGACGCGCAGTGCCGGCCCGAGGCGCTGGTGCAGCAGGTGGCGGCGGCGGCGCGGGACGCCGGCGTGGGGCTGGCCGGGGAGAACGCGCTGCCGCGGTACGACGAGACGGCGCACGACCAGGTGGTGGCCACCGCCGCGGAGAAGGCCGAGGAGGACCGCATGGTGGCCTTCACCTACCTCCGCATGGGGCCCGACCTGTTCCAGCCCGACAACTGGCGCCGCTTCGCCGCCTTCGTCAAGCGCATGTCCGGCGCCGGCAAGAAGGACTTCTGCCGGGAGCAGGTGGAGCGCGAGGCCTCCGGCGTCGCCCACGCCACCCAGCCGCTCGTGCACGAGGCCGCCGTCGCGCTCACCAACTGATCGAGCTCGCCGCGCCGTGTCGCGTTGTTCCCCGACGATACGCTGCTGCTATTACTTCGTTCCGCTGCTACGTACTACGAGTCATAAGCTGCGCCGCCGATCTGTGTCGGTCGGTGCGTCGTGTACCGCTGCAAAAGTGTAAGAAGGGAAAAAGAGAAGCTGCGAGGTAGGGGATGGGTGAATGGGTTATGGTACGTAGTTGCCACGTTTCAAGCTTGGGATGCATGCAGGAGACGAGCCTGCTGGTGCTCTCTCTGCTCTGCTGCTATGCTAGCTGCTGCTGCTGTTAATATCCTACGAAAAAGTGTACGGATATACTCATGATTTGTACTTGCTATAATTTCATGAATCAAGAAACTGATTTCAGCAAGTGTCTCTGTTGATTACTGCTCGGACGCCGGCGCTACCGGTTCCTGGCGTAGGCGTCCTGTCCCTTCGAAAGTTAATCCCTTCTAAGGCCATGTTTAGATTGGCAACTTTCCCCCCTACTCTTACGCATTCTGACGCATTGAAAACCGT
>JAZFNS010020007.1:103009489-103025145 GCA_037127165.1 Alloteropsis angusta | reverse complement strand
AAAAAAAAAAAGAAGAGAAGAAAAAAAAGATGAGCTTATTCATTGCAGTTGTGTCCCCGGTTCAATTAGGTAACGGTTTCAGCCACTGGTCAGCTTTGATGGCCTATAAGTTTGGTGAGTTGTTTCAAGGCCAATGGTTGTAACTTGTAAGCACTTCAATGTGTAGTTCGACCAAGTGACCATGCATGTGCCGTGACATGAAGTGGAGGTTGGTCAAGGCATACCATTTCTCTAACAAAATAAGAATCTAAGAAGATGACTTCATGAAACTTGATCATGTAGCAAACACTGCCATTTCCATTGAGAGCAGGTGCTCTACAACGGCAGGAAAAACATGCATGCTTCAACAAGCTGCAAGCTAGATTTTTTGTAGCAGAACCAAGACAGCTGTGTTGCTGTTGCAGCATAAGAGCGTGTGATCTTATCATGCTGTTTTGAATCGAAACACTTGTTTTGGCAAGGACTGAAAGGAGAGTCAATGGCTAGCACAGCAAACAAGGGCATAAGCGCAGCATGTAATCTAGCTAGTAATAGGTGCAGTGGCTGTGCAACGGTTTCTAACCCTCTCACCGAACCTTTATTTGGGCGATCACAACTTCGGCGTGACGGACTGTTATCATCGTCTGATCATCATTGGGCCGGCTTACAGCCTGGTGATCATTGGAAATAGTCGAAGTGACATCATCTGATCACATTCTTTTATTTTGGGACTGGGTTCCAGAGACCTTGCCGTTTTAATTTGGCGCAGGAGACCAGACAGGTGATGCAAGCAAGGATGAAACATATCGCACGAGACCGCAACCAGCAGGGGAGGCAACGCGCAGTGCATGCGTTTGGCCATGTTTGCCTCATGCGGCAACCTGCTCTTGTAACAAGAAAAAAGAAGAGGGAGTCGCCTTCCCCTCTAGGCCTGAAACCTCCTCCTCATGTGTCTCCATGACTCCATGCACGCAAGAAATCGACCATGCCAAGTTGCCAACCCCCACACCACACACATGCGAACTAGAGATATCTGTACATGTATGCTGCGCCGCACCTGCTGCACTCGCATGCCTATAAATAGTCGCCACAACCCCTGCTGCTAAGACATCAGCTCAGCGGACTCGTGTCAGATCGACTGTCGCTAACTACCGATCATCAGTGAGCAGATAGCTTGTCGATCGAGAGCAGCAGCAGCTAGGCAGCAGATACGAATATGGATCGGCGCGTGATGAGCCTGGGCACCCGGAGCGTGCGCGTGCAGATCCCGGACCTGCAGCTGCCGACGCTGTTCGAGCCGCAGAAGGCGGTGATGACCCCGCACGTCCGCGCCAAGGAGGAGGAGGACGGCGACGACGTGGCGCCGCCGGAGCGGCGGCTGACGGAGCTGGCCCTCCAGCTGGCGCTGCTGGAGAAGGCGGCGAGCCGGCTGGGCACGCTGGGCTTCATCTGGGCCACCGTCGTGCTGCTGGGCGGCTTCGCCATCACGCTGGGCCAGACCGACTTCTGGTGCATCACCACGCTGCTGCTGGTGGAGGGGGCCCGCATCCTGGGCCGCAGCCGCGAGCTGGAGTGGCAGCACGAGGCCACCACGGGCCGCGCCGCGCCGCTCGTCTCCTGGGCCCAGGTCTTCTACTGGATGCAGCTGCTCTCCGCCTCCGCCTGCGTCGCGCTCTCGCTGCTCCGCCTCGCGCACCAGCACTACGGCGGCAGCCCCGAGGCGCGCGTCAACCGCCGCTCCGCGCTCGACATCTTCTACGGCCTCATGCTCGCCGAGGCGCTGCTCTTCCTCGTCGAGAAGGCGCTCTGGCAGTGGAGGCTCGGCCACCACCGCCTGCTCGAGCGCGTCGCCACCGACTGCCACCTCGACCTCGCCACCGCCTGCGGCGCCGTCGCCGTCCGCCGCTTCTTCTACGACTCCTACTCGCGCTGCCTCAACGGCAGCATCTTCGACGGCCTGCACATGGACCTCGTCTCCTACGCCGACGACCTCCTCACCGCGGGATCGCACGACGAGCAGTGCCTCGGCGCCAACATCCTCGTCGCGCTCGTCGAGTCCGACCGCTTCGCCGACGCCACGCTCCGGAGGATCGGCACCTCCGCGCCCACCATCGACCGCCTCATCGAGATGCTCAGCTGCAAGAACGCCTCCGAGAAGGACGTGCGCCGCTCCGCCGCCGTCGTCGTGTCCAAGCTCACCGGGAGGAAGCTCAACGCGCTGCGCGTCACCGGCATCCCCGGCGCGATCGAGTCCGTGGCTTCCTTGCTCTACGCCGAGCTCGACGAGCTCAACCTCCTCGGGCTCTCCATCCTCAACAAGCTCGCGCAAGACCACGACAACTGCGACAAGATCGGCAGGGCCAGGGGTCTTCTCGACAAGATCATCTCCTACTCGAGCATAGCACATAGCGGCCCTGCGACGGCGACCGCGCCGCCGCCGCCGACAGACATGCGCCTCAGGGCAGTGAAGCAGTCGCTCCGCGTCGTGAAGAGGCTGGCAACCACCACGGGGACCACCGGGAAGCTGCTTCGAAGGGAGATCTCCGACATTGTGTTCACGGTGAGCAACATCAAGGAAGTGCTGGAGCAGCGCGACGACGACAAGGCCATGCCCGAGCTGCACCAGCTGGCGATCGAGATACTAACGAGCCTCGCCATGGACGAGGAGGCGAGGGAGATGATCGGTGGCACCGGCGGCGTGGTGAGCGTGCTATTGGCGATGTTCTTGACTGGAAAGCAGGACGCAGCGCCCTACCAGCAGAAGGACGCGGTCCGGGTGGAGGCCGGCGAGGCTCTGGCTATGCTGGCGCTCGACAGCCGCACCAACTGCGGCGCGATCATCATGGCGTGCGGCGGAGGGGTGGAGCGGCTCGTCGAGGCGCTGGGTGACCCCGTCGTCGTCATCAGCGCCGCGAGGATCCTGCGCAACCTGTGCACCTACGCCGGCGAAGAGTGGCAGCTTGCACTCAGAGGAGTCACCGCATGCGCCACCAAGGTCCTGCGCCATATCATGGTGGAGAAGACGAAGCTCCTCAACATCTCCCTCGGCGTCGCGGCGCAGATGCTGCGGTTCATGCAGCCCGGCGAGCTCCGCGCGAGCCTCGCCACGGCGGGCGTCACGGACGCGGCGCTGGCGCGGACGCTGGTGCTGGTGCTGCGGGAGTACGGCCGCCCCTCCATGGTCGTGCCGCGCATCCGGCTGTACACGCTCGAGCTCGCCATCGCGCTGATGCGGTCGGAGGAGGACGCGCGGTTCGCGGCGCTCTTCGTGGAGCTCGGGTTGGAGCGCGAGCTGGGGCGCGTCGCGGAAACCACCTCCGGGCTCGAGTGCTTCAACGTCTTCTCCGGCAGCGTCGGGCTCAACCGCCGCGCCGTCGGCGTCTCCTCGCTCGTCGAATCCGCCAGGGACCTCATGAGGCGGGGCTGACACGCCACGTGTACATTGAGAAGTGAGCCAGGGCCGCCGGTGTCTCCCCTCCTCCACATATCTATCCTTTGGTGCATTGTTAATTTGTGATTTTATTCATTGTGTGTGATCTTTAATTTTCTGTTTGACACTGCACGGTATTTGGATTGTATTTCTATATGCTTATTTTGTATCTGTATCACTTATTCATTTTTATGTCAAAGTGAAATAAACATTGTGTTGTTTGTGTCTAGTTAATGGTGTACTAGTTTGATTCTACTACTTGTGATCCAAAAGTTCAGAATTTGATAAATGGTTTTGAAAAAAAAAGCTGTTATGGGCTACCTGGCTACAGTAGAAACTAAACCATTTTAGAATTTAGAATAGCACTAAAAACAATTTTATGTCCAGGCTTTTTTTTTTGAGAAATTATGTCCAGGCTAGGCTACCAGCCTACCACCTATCCAGGCTAGGCCCAAGAATTACACAGATGCACGGAGCTTCCAGCCCAGCAACGCAAGCACGCAAAAGCCAGCTGCAATATCTGTTTTTCATTATTATTATTTTTTAAAAATACATCTGTTTTTCACGCGACGCGCTGTCTCTTTCTTCTATCACGGTCACGAGCTCGCCGCCGCCTCTGATTCCGGCGACGAATCCAAGGGTCCCCGATCTCCGGCGATGGCCGCGCAGCGCCCCAAACCCCAAGCCAGGTTTATTAGCACTTCATGCAAAATTATTGTGTTCCAACTTCCAAACAAGAATTTGCCATGGTCAACCAAAGGCGGTATCAAGGAGGCGCTCCATGGCGAGCACGGACGAGCCCTTGGCCTCGCCGTCGTCGTCCGCTCTGACCCTCAGAGCCGCGCGCGCCAACTCCTTGAGCTCCGCGGCCTTCCGCCGCATGCCCCGCGCCTTCTCGCCGTCCCCGAGCGCCGCCTCCACGACGTCCCTCACGTGCTCCCACCCTTTGCCCAGCCCGCCGAACATCCTCCCGCCGGACGCCACCTCGACGCCGACGCCCAGCTCCTCCAGCATGCGGTAGTCGAACACCTGGTCGGCGACGAGCGGCCAGCCTAGCACCGGCACGCCGTGCCACAGGCTCTCCAGCACCGAGTTCCACCCGCAGTGGCTCAGGAACGCGCCCGTCGACGCGTGCGCCAGGATGGCCACCTGCGGCGCCCACCGCCGCACCACCAGGCCCCGCGCCGCGACGCGGTCCTCGAACCCGTCGGGGAGCCACTCGGCGCGGAACTCCTCGGCCCCGTCGAACTCCGCCGGCGGCCGCACCGCCCAGATGAACGGCCGGCCGCTGGCCTCCAGCCCCCGCGCCAGCTCCATCATCTCCGACGCCGGGATCGTGTTCTGGGACCCGAACGAGACGTACAGGACGGACGCCGGCGGCTTGGAGTCCAAGAACTTGATGATGCAGACGTCCTCGTCTCGTGCGGTGCCGTCCGAAGGTGCTCGGCCGCCGATGAGGGGGCCGACGGCGAACGTCGGCAGCCCGGAGAGCTTCCTGATGAGGCGGAGACCTTTCGGCTCGATCTCTTCCGACGTGTTGACGACGAGCCCGCCCGAGTGGCGGAAGTGGAGGCGGAGCATCCGGCACAGGAACGCCAGCATGGGGTCCGTGGCGTAGTCCTCCTTGACGACCACGTTCATGAAGTCGGCGTGCCGGACGCGCACGTCGGGGAAGTCGTGCAGCGCCTGCTCGTCGTCGGGGCCGGCGTTGCGCGGGAACGCCGGCGGGCGGAGCCAGATCGAGAACGTGACGGCGGACGAATAGGCGCCGGAGGTGAGGAACACGCGGTGCTGGACGCCGAGCGCGCGGGCGCTCTCGGCGGTCCAGCCCAGGAAGATGTCCGCGAGGACGCACAGGTTCTCGCGCCCTTCTCTCCCGGCGAGCTCCGTCACGAGCTCCTCGAACGACGGCCGGAGCAGCTCCGTGGCGAAGTAGAAGGCGGGGAAGGCGCCGAGGGGGACGACGTCGGCGCTCTCGGCGCCTGGCGGCAGGCCATGGTCCGACGGCGGCGAGAACGGCAGCTCGGCGAAGCCGATGGACGATCCGGCCGGCACCGCGCGGCGGAGGCTCGCGACGTTGCGAGGCGTGCTGACGATGGTGACCTCGAGACGACGACGGCGCTGGCCGTGTCCGCTGCCGCCACTCTGCCCTAGGCTCTCGAGGCGCTTGGCCAGGTTGAGGAACGGGATGAGGTGGCCCTGCGCCAGGAACGGGAAGAGGAGGAGGTGGCCGTGGCCGTGGCCGGCGCCGCGGCTGCCGTGCTCTTGCTCGTGAGCCATGGCGGCGGACGAGCGCACCGCACAGGCACAGCTGCTAGTCCTGGTGCGGAATGAGCCTGGTGTGTCCTGGCTGTGAGTCTGTTGCAGGTTAGACTACATATATGGTGACTGTATTGTGTTTGGTTGGTGACCACAACATACATAACCACAAGTTAGCCGTGCCGCAGTTTCTTATAGTTAGTTGTTTGGTTCGTGCCATAACTATAGCATGCCAAACTTTTTTAACAATGTGCCCCACATGTTATAGATTCATTTTCTTGTCAAACTTTGCCTAAAGTGTGGCATCATATTTGTTGGCCCATACTTTTTATGCAGGGGCGGAGCTACATGCAATGAATGATGTCAGCTGACATCGATAACTTTTTACAAACTCCATATAAATCATTGTTTACTGGTTGTTTTGATTGAAGATTCAATAGAGATGACAACAATAAAATAGAGATGACATCAATGACCTCGGCTTCTGGCTCTGCCTCTGTTTTTATGGCTGCCACACTTTACCAAAGTTTTGTGGTAATGTGTGGTCACCGACCAAACACGCAGGTGACGTGGACTGTGCCGTCTCTCTCGCGCGTGCTTGCTATGCCGTTACGCTTGGCGTTTGTGTTGATGTAGCGTGGCAAAAGGTGAGCCGAGGTGGACAGGCACCGTCGACTCTGGAGACACGCATCCGCTGAAAGGCATCACATGTGTTCCCTGATTTTTTTTTGTTTGATAATTAATGCTAATTAATACATGAATGACGAAAAATAAACCTCGATATCACGAAATTACGTAAATATTGCATTATCAATGGCCATCATGCACTATCATGTAGATGCAGTTGCATGTGCATACATGGCCAGGTCAGGCAGGGTTATGAAGAACTGCATGAAAATTGGATTATGCTAACGCAGCAAATCCGGTTGTCCAGGTAAAATAAAAATTTCAAAAACGCCGTCAGAAATTAGGCATGCCAACAACTTCGGATGTGTTTAAATCAGAAAGTTATAGCTAAAAGTTACCTACAATGACCATTGAAAAACGTGTCACATAAATGAGAACACGTTTCTCTATGTTACTTTTGCAGATCTTAAACAAGGCCTTCCGGAATGCCGTTCATGGCCAAGCAGGCTGCACTGGTTGAACTTAGCGGAAAATTACCCGCTCTCCCGTAAAGAATGCAATTCAATTCTGTCAGTCTTCAACTAGCAAGCCTGTATATCTTTTCAAATTCAGTTGGTCTTGGGATGTGATGTAGTGACATTTCCTAAAATTCTATGAATGAATATGATGACCAAATGGATGTTGAAGGAAAATCATTTCCCTAAGATTGTAGTTGATTTCAGCCACATATTACATCCGCTCTCTACCTTACCACCGATTTTTATGTAGTTACTCAGTTGAAAAGCACTCCAGCTTGTGTCTTAATCAGAGCGGGCAAGCCATCAACGCCGCTGATGTGCTACACCTACTGTTTTACTAGGTTACATCACAAAACAGCAACTAGGGTGGATTCAGAGCACAAGTGCACAAGTTTGGCAAACAAGCTTGAAAATGTGAGGAACTGCCGTACTATGAGGCAAACACATACCAAATTACAATCATCAATCCCATATACATTGCTGTGAGTAAAAGCTCCGATATGATAGCCTGTCAGCAAGGAACTTAGCAAGTTTTGTAGCGGCAGGCCCAGGTCTAAGAACTTCGAGGTTACCTGAAACATCGCATGGACTGTCAGTCCCAACACCTATACACCATCCTCCTGTAACAAACTCTCCAGGCAGGCGGTGTAAAATTTCTGCATCAATGTGATCGAGAACAGGATCTTCTTTGGAAAAACTAGTCCCAAAGGCTGCACCACTTGCTGTCATATTTTCTACATCAGCCGTAGTCAGTAGGCGCGGCTCACTTTTTGAGGGTGCATCCCAAGTTGAAAAGTGCAGGTCATGGTTAACCACAGTCCTGTTGAATTCAGGGGAGTTGCAAAGAACTGTCTGGAAATACTTCCTGTGTGGCAAGGGCATGTTAGTATAGTACATCAGTAGAGTTCTTGGCAGATTATCCACACCGACGATACAATATTCAATGAATTTCCGAGTAAGGATAACAGATGAAGAGCCTGCAATGAAACAGTAGACATATAAAAACAGTTTAAAAATAACCGATGAGAAGTAGGTCAAGTAGCAATAAGCAATGAAGCCTAGCAGCTATATAGTAAAGTCAGTGTCATTTAATGAACAATAAGAAGATTTCTTTGATCATTTATGTTTTGCAATCCTTTCACTGAAAATTTTGCACCTAGTGATAAAAATCCATGTCTTTTTTATATCAGTGATACAATAACAGAATATTATGGACAAATGTCCACAAGACCAGAATAAGCATACAATAGGAAATCCAAGAAATATAACGCTTTTCTGTGACAATGTCAATATAACCTGGCACTTCCTAAAATTTAATGTTAAGATATCACATGCATATCCTTGAAATAGAAATGTCAATTCCTCCTGCCTTACAGTTCATACGGTATCCATCATCATTTTTGTTCCCACTATTCATGTGCAGAAGTGCATCAAAAATCGACATTAAAAATAACAAAACGCAAAAAATCCAAAATACACAAGCAGTATACAGAAAACAATAAAGATAAGTGGGAATTTCAAGGGAACATATAATGGTGGTTAAATGATGGCATTAAAAATAGCTTACGTACTTTAGAATAGAAAATGCAGGGTTTCAGGTTCCAGTTGAAGTCTTGAAGAAATTGGAAAAATTTCCTACATACTTAACAAAGTTTTTTTAGACATAGTGGAGTTCTAAAACCCATCCATAACACAACAGCACCATAGCACGCATGCCATTCTGACCTGCCATATCAGTTTGTCCACCGAATTGACTAGTCAACAAATGTTAGCCACTCAGACCGTCAGACTAACAGGGTGTTTAGATTGGTGAAGTTGGTGAAATTTGGTGAAAAGGTTGATATTGGAAAACATGTTCTGTGAGAGGACACGGTTGTCAGTGTAAAAACCTTTTGGGAATTTCAGCAATCTAAACACCCCCTAAGTCAAGCTGGAGGTGGGACTGCCACGCTAACATGTTGTTGTTGGGTTACGGTTGTCATTTTCAAATCACGTGACCATAAATAACAGGTTTGTGTGCCTCAAGCCAAGAAATATATGGTTCATCTGAAACTAAGTGTATAAAACTTATGTTTCATAAATTTAATTTTAAAAAGATTCTGGTAACTCGTGCAGATTCTTGAACAGAAAAGCAAAGTTGCTTAGAAATGAACAAAAAGGTAAAAACACCAGGAGAGAAAAAATTCTAAAGTACACATGCAATATACAAAACTAATGACAAAATAAAATATTGTGTCCAGAGAATACATAGATGGTAGTTAACGATGGCAACAAAATAGCACATACTTTCAAAAGAAACCCAGGCATTATGTCAGAGTTGAAGTCTGGCAGAAATTGGTGGATTTCCTTACTTATGTTATTTAGGTCGTGTTTGTTAACCCACCCTGGATTATGTAATGTAGCATATAATGTATGATCATACTTAGGGCTGTGGGCTGCAACAAGGTCTTATGGTATATTATATTATATGCGGTGGGCTGCCACAGTGTCTTATTGTCATCATTTTCTCATCCATGTTGGCTAGTCACCAAAGCTTTGGCAACTAGGACAGAGTGGCACCACAGGGGGGATTGCCACACAAGTTTTGGTGTACTTAGGAGTTAGGATAGGGCAGGGCATATTCAAACCATACAAACCATGAATTCCAGGGTTATGTGGCACAAGCCAAGAAATTTAATCTTAAAAGCATGATACTCGATATCTACAGACAGCGGCATTATGTTAAGGTCTTGTAGAGAAGAGAAAAGTTGCTTAATTCAAAAGTACGAAAACCACAACACCATCGAAAACTCAACTACACAAGCTATATATGAAAAATAAGCAAAGTACGGGCATTTTGTATCAAGGGAATACATAAATGATGGTTAATGATGGCATTAAACATAGCATATAGTTCTGAAGAAGTTCAGGTTTTATTGTAGTAGTTTCAAGTCTTAAGAAATTGGTGAATTTCATGGCTTATTTACATAGCCCAAAATCATAGTAATACAGTTCAAAAACCTGGCCGTAACCCAAGTACACCAGGCCAGGTATGACATTCCGACCTGCCTTGTCATCCTGTCGTCCACATTGACTAGTCACCGAAGTTTTGGTGACTAGGACAGAGTGAAGCTGCATTTTAGATTGCCACACTAGTCTTGGTGTACCTGAGGATAGGCCATGGCATTTTTCAAACCATACAACCATGAATTCCAGGGTTATGTGGCCCAAGTCAATAAAATTTTAATCCTAAAAGCATGATACTCAATATCTATAGACAGTATCATTCTGTGAAGGTCTTGTAGAGACGAGGAAATTTGCTTAAATTTAAGCTAAAAATAAGAACACCAGGAAAACCTCAAATACACAAACAATATACGGAACACAAGAAAACTAACGGGCATTTTGAGTCAAGGGAATACATAAATGGTAATTAATGATGGATTAAACATAGCATAGTTCAGAAGAAGTCATAAACAGGAGAATGTTGCTTATAAGTGAAACCAAATATTACCAAAAAGAAAAATCCACAATCCATAGTGTAGAAGCAACACTAAAAAAATTAATATAAGCAAAAGGGTATGTTGTGTCTGGGAATGTAGAAATGGTGGTTAATGGTGGCATTACTATAGCGTAAATTTCAGGGGGAAAAGGCTAGGTTTTATGATCCTCAATTAATCCTTGTAGAAATTGGTGGATTTCTGGACTAATGTTACATGACCTACGTTTAATTGTCATATATAGTTTAAAGCTCAGCCACAAAACAACAGCACCAAAGAGGCATGCTGTTCTTACCTGCAAAATATTTGTCATCCACATTAGCTAGTCGACAATTTTATCAACTACGACAGAGTGTCAATGCTGGTGGGACAGCCAGACAAGCCTAACAGTTGTGACGTTGTGGCAGGGGTTACAAATCACATGATCATAAACTTCAGCAAAATGCAACGGAGGCCAAGAAATATTAGCTTTTGTCAGTACCTATTTCTATAAAACCTGGTGTGTTATAAAACTGTTTAAATATGATATCATACATCTCTACAGTTAGCATTCTAGAAAGCTCTTGAATACATAGGCAGAACTACATGACAACATTCTTGAAAGATAATATGTCTATTCCTCCTGTCTTGTATACTTACATGATACTCATCGTCAGATTAGCTTCCATCATTCCATGATTCTTGAGTGCTCATTACAAAAGCTTAAAGGCAGGTATAAATGATTCCATAAGATTAATTCAGCCAGGAAAGATCCACACTACCAAGATTAAAGCTATGTCGCAAGGTGGGTGTAGGGAATCATATTCCTTTTTATCCACATTTTCATGCCATTATTTTCTTTCCTGTAACTTTGCAAAACGCCTATGAGTTTAAAATAGGCATCTAATCCAATTTCCTATGAACGCTTCGAATTGCCAACAAAAACTCAGGTTAGTCTTTGGGTGTTCCAAGAGTATCCTTAGAAAAAGAACTACTAGAAGACTAATGTGTACCGATATTCGATAAATTATGGAATTATTTTCCTTTCTGTCAAAATAGATAAGGCAGCTAAAAAATCAAAATGGTTATAGCAACCCGATGTTCAATAAATTATTGATGATATACTGCTAGGAAACCAAACAACCAGCTTACTAACGGGGTGGATTGTTCAAACTAGGCAGATCTTCCATTTAAAAAGTTTGAATGGTCAACCTACAAATCCTAACTCAAGTGAAAAAGTGATCATGGTTTAATTCAATAAAAAAGATTAAAGAAGTAGATGATCTTGGTAGCTATATAAGGCGACGAGCGTCATACCAAACAAAGCACTAGTTCAAGTAGAATCTTGGCTACTAAGCTCTTAGCTCTAACCAATAGAATGATAACCAATGTAAGAAAGTGAGACAGTAACACAGCCATGCCCGCCCCCAAAAACATGCTGGCTGGTAGGTCTAAGAGTGGTAATGTCCAGATATTCATTTATTTATCCTTGTGGACAATACAAACCTCAGGCAAGCGAAAATAATCTACTGATGTCATTTCCAGCTGAGAAACCTAAGTATCTCTTGTGTATATCTGCGGGAAAGTTTCAATATGGACTGCAAGCATTCTGGGTGACAACAGAGGTAGTTTACTTTTTACATGTTCAAGAAATCATACTTTAATAATCCTATAACATGCACCAGATCAATAAACCCATCGTGTCAAAGTATAGTATAGTAACAGATTTTCACCAATATTCTGGATCAGCGCATCACTTAATAATTTGGCTCAACATTATACAAAACAATACTCCCTCACCTGTAAATAGTTTATAAGCACTTGGCAGATCGCGCTTTTGGGTGGCATAAAAAATGTCATTCCTGGATGAGAGATATAGACCAGGATCAACAATAATTGGCCTTATTTGTCTTGCCCTGGATGCAGAGACATGCAGTGTCAATAACTTCCAAACATCAATTTGAGAGAGATAGAGAAAAAACAAAAATTAACAATGATGGAATGCCCTTACTCCTTCCAACCGATGTAGCTGGTATGCTGAATGAAGTTGAGATCCTTTGGTAGGTATGAAAAAACATGCAGGAGGTCTGCAAACCATTGAAAATTAAGTTACACTCATAAACTAACACCTTACCGCTGGCTGTCGACAATTTATGACAAACGAGTGTTGAAAGCACTATATGAAGCAACTATTCTGACCATTTTCTAACTATGAGCCACTGTAAAACCATTACATTGAGATAGCAAGTTGCGCTTCGAGCTCGATTCACAAATTCATGCGATGTGCATAGTACTCAACTATGCAAAATAGCATAAGATTAAAAAACTTAAATCTGCTACTGAAAAACATTAGTTGACTGAGACCACAATATTCATTGTGGGACAAAGTCGTTCACCATTCTCACATAATAATTGCACTATTCTGAAAAAAAATGCAAACTGCTTTAGACTAATTATTCATGGGGTGGGAAAGTGGAAATTGTGGCCATGTCTAAAGCTAGCTATATAATCTTATTTCCCAACTCTAATGTGACACTCCTTGGAAGTGTTAATTCAATTACAAGGCTAACTTGCAGATGCTTGTTTTTAGAATAGATTAAGTGACATTTCTCTCTAGGTGAACTGACATAAGATATTACGAAAACTCAACAGGGATTGCTTAGTTCACAAACTTGTTATTTGGAGACCACAAACAAAAAGGAATTTTATTCCTTAATAAAAGCAGCTCAGTGCCATTCTTTTAAACTTTTCTATATCCATTCTGGTGCATTTAGGACGATCTTCCGAAAGGGGGCTATCGTTAGCAATAAACTTATCCGCCTACTTAATAATGGTAAATCCACAGTTCCAGAGAGATCTATCAATGCTAAACACCCTACCAAAGCTACATTTGATGCAAACATTGACGGCCTATGAAAACAATGTTGCTACAGAGGAAAAAAAAATCCGGAATACCCAAAAAAACTAGATCCATCTAGAACACCCCAGCCACGCTAGTGTCTATCATCACATACACAATACACCAAAAGGCAATCGAATAGGTGTCGAGAGGAATCACCATCGGGGGTGACGAGCGGGTAGTCCGCGGCGTCGAGGTGCACGAACCAGTCCCAGCCCCGGCTGCCCCTCAGCAGCAGCGCGGCGCCGTGCAGCGTGGCGGCGAGCGCGGACGCGCCGCGCGGGTTGGCGAACCCGGGGTCCCCGACGACATGGACGTTGTCGCGGCCGGGTGCCGCCCGCGCGCTCCGCGCGAGCCGGGCGCGGTCGTCGGCCGAGGNCAGGAGGAGGTGGGTGTTGCGGGGGTGGTAGGTCGCGAGGAGCAGCCGGAGGAGGCGGTCGGCGTCGCCCGCGGATCCCGCGAGGAGGAACGCGAGCGTGGGCGGGGCCGGGCCGGCGGACGCGGCGGTCGGGAGCGGCCCGAGGCGCNGCGGCGGGGGCGAGGGGGCGGGGGAGAAGGAGGAGGAGGAGAGGAGGTGCAGGAGCAGGAGCAGCAGGAGGGAAGCGAGGAGGAGGAGGCAGGGGAGCGGGCGGGAGTCCTTGGGGAACACGCTGAGCGGCAGGGCGGATCCGGAGGGCGCGGCCGGCCCGGCGGCGGGTTGCATCAGGGGAGGGAGACGACGAATTTCTGGGCGCGGCGGTGCTCTCTGACTCTCTCTGCTCTGCGGCGACGGCCACGCCGGGGGAGGGGGAGACGAGGCGGAGCCGGACGGGGAAGAGGAAAGCAAAGCCAAGCCGGCCGAGCTTGGTTGGTGCACCGGCGCGAGTCTGGGCCTGGCCCGTCCCGTCCTTGTTCGGTGGGGAATTTTGGCATCGGTCCTTTACGTGCAAAAGCCGAAACCTGGACGAACTTTTTTTTCACTACTTTTTTTTGGGCTCAAAGGGATGAAAAGAAATTATATTTTCTCGTGCATGAAATATTGTCTGTGTTAAAATGTTATCGTTAGTTTGACTTTATATTCATTGAATCGATGACAGATAGCTAAACCTTTGATCCTATCTAAATCAGATGATAGTGTATTCCAAAGAACAGGTTGGTGGATTTGCAGCAATTGGTGGATAGACATAACTTTGATTTGTTTTAGGAAAAAACTTTTTTTTTGCATGAATATTCACTTTTATTTAGTTATTTGTCCTAAAGAAATGAAATCATGTCAGCTCCAACAATCAAAGTGTTATATCTCTGCGTTGCATGTATACTTGTTTAGACATAGGTTTTGTTCAAAACGTGTGTACTATCCATCATGTTTCTTATGCAATCCAAAGAAACCTACAATATCGTAGGCTGAAGACACTAGTTGTTGGAAGGGCAGGGATTAGTATCGCGTTATGTAAATCTCAAATAAAAAAACTCATATGATATACGGTCATGTAGAGTAGAGTATAACAAAATATTTATTCTTCCAACATTTCTCTCAATGGTTATTTCATAAGCATAAATTGGCACGCACGAGTTACATCTACATAGCGTCGCAGCTCCTCATCGGCACATTGTTTTTCCTCATATGGCCGCGCTCCTCTTCAATGTGCTCTCTACGCCTCACCGAGCATATGATGGCATGCAAAATTGTTGCGCGTTTTACATGCACCATACAACTCGACCAAAATACCCTATGTAAACAATTTATTTTTGAAAAGGCTACCGTGGGCAAGAAGTCGGTGTGAACATTGTATCGGTACCCCAATTTTGAGTATACATGATCTCTATGTGTGGTGTAGAAGGGTTAAGTTGTGGTGCAAATGTCACTAATCGTAATCTTAATCTACATTGGAAAGTGAATTACACCACTAAGTAAGCACTATGGACCGTACTCAGCGAACGAGCAAACACGACCGTAAGGAACTCCGATCCCCTCACGAGCCGGTGATGTCTCATGCTAGTGCAAAAATCCAAGCAGACAGTAGCGGCCCCTTGGCCGTACCTCCTGTGCAAGACCCCCCATTTGATCCGAGCAATGCTCGCAAAAAGTAATGTCAGGGCCGTGCGCCGGCAAGCCGGGATCCTGGTGGCATCCGTGACATCGACTGGCGTTGCGACGTGCGGTGCTGGCGAGATGTATCTCACCAACAATCCAACACCGATCGGTTGCTTCCAGTGCAACGCCATGTGATGTGAGGAATGAGGATGCACAGATCGTCCAGCAACAAGAGCTTTGCCCTGTTTGCTTTGGCAGGCTGCGAGCAGAGCAGGTTGCCACTTCCGGGAAAGAAGAACGCCATGGAAGCACTGCACGAGCAGTGAACATACATATATATATCCGCTGGAGGGGCCCTATCTACGTATCTGATCTGCCCACGGTGCCGGCGGCCATCTTTTGCGCGTATCAATCACATGGACGAATGCGATCTGCCGGCCTCGATCACGGCGAATTGAAAGCAAAAACCCGT
>JAZFNS010020007.1:102913290-102924033 GCA_037127165.1 Alloteropsis angusta | reverse complement strand
AGCGAATGATGCTTGGTATTACTAGATAAATTGTAGTTGCAATTACAAAAAAGTTAGGTGTAAGTGACAGTAGGGGAATCATAATAGACTACTCAGTCAATTATCTATCTTCAGTCTAACCTCTGGTTTAGCTCTAAGGGAAACCATTCTCAATTCCTGAACCAAGAGATAAGTGACCACCAGTCCACCATAAAACATAATGCTATTTCTATGGCACGAAATGGACTAGGATGCTATAAGGGCTTCTTTTGATGGGACCCTGGCAAAGCTGCCTGGTCCAGGCAGCAATCCCAGGCGTCCGATTTTGGATGCCTGGGGCTGGGATTGCTGCCTGGCCGGCAAGATGCATGCCAAGTCTCCGTCCAAACACGCCCTAATTACCACTTCTCGGGAAACGACTGAACCAAAAGCCTTATTGGAGCCTCAATTATAAGACCATTCATCTTCTTGACTAGATCCCAGGTTCTGGTGTTGAATGAGGGCAAGGAGTTCACACAGCTGTTGTCATGCTCGCAGGGACAAAGGTTGCCAAAAGAGATCAGCATTACTGGCAGCAACAAATTTTTGGAGAGATATGTTTTGCTTATATGGCCAAAAGAATATAGTTGAGGGAATTTCCACTTCAACACATGCTGACACCACAAATCATCCCAAAGCAAAATAGTATCTCCTTTGTGAGCTGAGCAAGAGGCCATCATCAAGAACAGGGAGCAAGAGACATGATATCCCTCCACCAAAAGGAGCCCACATTTTTCCTTGCATAAGGGGGTGCACCATTCTTGTACAAACATGACTAGGTTAGCTGGACCCAGGGCAAATCTATCTTATTGTAAAATTTATGCACAAACTTCAGGAGAAGAGCTGTATTTGGGTTCTCAAGTTAATAATTCCAAGCCCACCTTCAGCCTTGTTGCAGCATGCATCAGTCCAGGCTACTAAGTGTCCACATTTTTTGCTCACATCACCCCCTCTCCAAAGACAACTCTTTCTTTATTTGTCAATCTGTTCAAGAAATTCCACATGTAACTTCAAGGAGCAGAGGTAGAAGGTTGGCATTGAAGTATAGATGGAGTTCACTATAACGAGTCTCCCTGCATAAGATAGCAATAGCATCCTTGAAATGCCTATTAAATGTCTTTCCATTATAGTTAAGATAGGCATGAGCTCAGTGACATAAGGCCTAGCAGTGCCCAAAATTTTGTACACTATTTGGCGTATGATATAGTGATTAAAATATAAAGCACGATGTGCTCTGTCATTTATAAAGATATAAGAAAAATGATGAGAATATAGATTTCTACATTAAAACTATACTTCAAACTTAGAGTTTATTAAATAACTTAAAGCGCATACATGTGATGCTGGAAATTTAAAATCTGTAAATGTGTATGAAAAAGTTATAGAATAACTACTAACTAAAATTTATCACAATCACAGGAAAATAATAAGTATATATATGTAGGTAACGTGTTTGAATATTTAACAAATGAGAGATAGCTCAAAGTAATAGTTCGGTAGCAATATAGCCTTAATTTTTTCAATTAGAGAATCCGTATTAGTTCTCATGAGACAGGCTAGAAAAAAAGAAAATTCCTAGGTATTCTCACAAAAATCAGAAACATCAATCATATAAACTCTAATAGACATAGTCATTGGTCTATTATATTTTTCTAAAAGTACCCACTACTATTATTATAAAATATGCTAAATAAACTTTAAAACTATATCTTAATTAAGGAACCATATCAAATTGTTAATATAGAAACAATAAGTTAAGGTATATAGACATGGTGAAATATTATTTTTATGCTAAATAAATTGTAAGATGTGATACAAAAGAAAAAAACGTGAATATGGATGAAAAAATATATAGAGTAATTATCAATCAAAAAATCAATTATGAATGGATAAATATACGTACAGATCTATACAAGTACTATTTTGATGTACTAAAAAGAGAAATATGTAAACAATTAAAATTATTAAGTAGCAATTTTTAAATATTTTTTAAATACTTTTTAAATAAAATATCTTTTAAAAACAACACAGATCGATAGACTAGTCTACGATAATACATATGTCGTTCGAGAAGCCTTGAATTGGCCCCACTAACAAGAAGACAGCCACGTCAGATTGGCCGATAAGCCAGCCACGTCACATGAGCATGGGCCCGTGTACAACTAAAAGCCTATAGGCTACGACATATCACATGACAACAAAGTTGCACCGGTAAATACTCCCTCCGTTATAAATTATAAGTCATTCTAAGATTCTTGGAAAGTCAAACTATTTCAAATTTAACCAAGTTTTTATAATAAAATATAAAGATTTATCATACCAAACAAGTATAATTAGATTTTTGGTAACATATTTTCATAGTAAATTGGTTCTATGCGATAAATTTTTATGTTTCACTCTATAATTTTGGTCAAAGTTAAAATAATTTGACTCTTCAAAAATCATGGAATGACTTATAATTTGGAACTGAGGAAGTAAGAAAAATTGGAATTTTCACTCTCTCTCCTATCACATTTTCTCTCTCACATGCAACAAAATCGAGTTATTTAGTGCCTAGGAATCGATCCCCAATTCGGTAAGCACTCCACGATCGGTTCTCTCTATTGGTAAGCACCGCATACGCATCGATTCTTTGACCGGCCACGTAGATCGAGGGTTCGATTTCGACGAAGGAAGAGGCCAAGAGCCGAGGAAATATGGAGATCTCTGTTTCGAATCGAAGGAAAGGAAAGCAAGTCACATGAGGAACCGAAGATAAACTTCTCAGAGGAACGGCGAGGGAGACAATACTGACGGAGAAAGAGCTGAGAAAAATTTCATGCAACTCGCTCCGGTGCTTCAAACGGAAGACACCCGTTGCTCTCCGGTTCTCCAGAATCCAATGGTGATGGTGGAGAGACCACAGGAGATTGTGATTCGTTCTTTAGAGAAACTGACGTGTCAAAGATGATGGTTACCCACAAGCCACCCTGCAACTGGCGCTAATTGTTTATTAGAGTGAAGTGAACCGGCACCCAACTCGAATTCGAGTGCCCTCACGCGTCATCTTTTGAGCCGGACGCGGACAGTCGAACAGTGTGCGTTGCATATAGTAGTATACGATCAAGTAGAGGAGAAGTGAAATGTGACCTACTAGAACCAGATTAACGTGTCGAGGAGTTGGTCGATCAGTCTATCAGATAGCATGGCAGGGGTTCCGAGGCAATGAGCGATCACGGTGGATTTTGTGGTCGGTATATTTGCGTCTCAAAATTAAAGGAGCCAACAGATAATTAAACAGGCCATGCTACGTACTTGCGTTGTTTCGAGGATGTTTGCAGGTTTAACTCTGGCCAGGGAAGTGATGCTGAATCGAATGAGTGTTGCATTTGAGGGGCAAAGGCCAAAGGCGATCGAGCTGCTCTAATGGCCAAAGCCAGCATCACTTCACTCAGCTTGCTTATATTATACTTCGTCACATAAAGGTGGAGCGCCACCGAATGCAGCGCAACCACAACGCGCCCGCTGCTTCTTTGAGAAGCTCAGCCCAGGCGAACCTTTGCACGCGGCGCCGCGCCTGCCTATATAACCCGCGGCCGCCGTGCCGCCGTGCGGAGACGATGGCGCTGGCGGCGGAGACGCGGAGCACATCGATTCCCTCACGGCAGGTCGCCGCCACGGGAAGCGTTCGCTGACGAAGCGACCGCCGGGCTGGGCACTGCGCGGAGGCGCGCGCCGGTGATCGCCGCGTCCCGCCGCCCCTGCCAGTGCCAGTGCCAGGCCGTCGGTGCGCTCACGCAGGTACGGTTGCCTCGTGGTCGTGGGTGCCGGGTGCGCAAGAGTTCGTGGCTTGTGCGCACGGTCACGGCTTTCTTTTCTTGCTTCTGCTGCTCGTGCAGTCCTGCTGTTCTCCCCGGTGCCCGCCGGCGCCTCCCCACCCCACCTCTCTCTTTCTCTGCTCGTCTTCCTACATTGTCCTCACCATGAAGCTGACGCAGAGAGAACTTGAATCTCTGAATAGAGAAGCAGAGTCTGAAATTTCTTGACGAAGTATCCGTTCACTTTTGTTCAGGTGCTGCCGAGTGCCGCCGGTGTAGCGATGGACGGGGACGCCGGCCCAGAGCGATACGGGTAGAGTAACCACCTCCACCATTGTCTCCTTGCTTTAGCTCTCTCTCCTGTCTTCTCCGCGCGATCATGCGTTTTCTTGTTGGAATCACGCGTTCCCGGGACTCCAGGTGCGTGCACTACAGGAGGAAATGCAAGATAAGGGCGCCCTGCTGCGGCGAGGTGTTTGGTTGCAGGCACTGCCACAACGAAGCCAAGGTCAGGACTTGACCCTACATTTTCTGAATTCTGAATGTCTCGAGCTGCTTCATACAGAGAACAAGTATCACCGGTTACTCCTGCCGTGCTGGCCTGTTTTCCACTTTGCAGGACTCACTGGAGATCAGTATCCACGACCGGCACGCGGTACCTCGTCACGAGATCAAGCTGGTCGGTAACAGGTGTTCTTGGCTGGTAGAACAATTTGCACGATTTGACACCGATAGCAGTCACTGTCCCCTTTGTTTTTGCACTCTAAATCGTCTGAATCATTATGAGCCTCATCTGGCATATAGTGATATTTCTCCTACTGCTCTACCTTTTTCCTTTTTGCACATCACAGGTAATCTGCTCTCTCTGCAATAAAGAACAGGATGTAAGTTACAAATAATAGTGTTTTTTCAGGTGCTGTTGGTGCGAGCTGTCCATCACATGGGTATCATTTTCTCTGTTGACAGGTGCAACAAGATTGCTCGAATTGTGGAGCGTGTCTTGGTAAATACTTCTGCGCAAAATGCAACTTGTTTGATGATGATGTAAGCTCAGAAGTTGAATTATGTCAAGTTGATGAAACCAGAAATTATTTTGAGTATACCATTTCAGAAGTATTCCTTTCTTGTTTTCTCCTATTTGTGCCGTGTTCCCTGGTATTTCAGGTATCAAAGAACCAATTTCACTGTGATGGATGTGGCATATGTAGGCAAGTAGCGTAACATCTGTATAAACGCAAGAAACTCTGAAATATTCGCCTTTTATTATTTTCTCCTATCAGACCTAAAGCTATCATTATTTTTTACAGAACCGGTGGTGCAGAGAATTTCTATCACTGTGAGAAATGTGGTATGGTTGTTTTTCCCCCAGTATTTCGTTATTTCCTAGTATAATTTCCCTACTAAAGTTTTTACTAGTTGTGGGACTGTTCTACACTTCTACGGCAGGATGCTGCTATACCTATCTGTTGAAGGATTCTCATCGTTGCGTGGACAGAGCCATGCACCACAACTGCCCTGTATGCTTTGAAGTGAGTACTTGCCATTCAAATCTGTCACAAAAACAAAAAGGTTTTTCCAAAGGGAGCGTCTTTAGTACTATGCAAAATTTGTACATAAATCATCCCCTAAACCAACTTCTGTGTCTGTCACAGTATCTATTCGACTCGACTGCAGCCATCAGTGTGCTACACTGTGGGCACACGATTCATCTGCATTGCCTGTACGATATGAGAGCGCATCAGCAGTAAGACTCCACTGCACTGACTTCACACAGGGACTTCCCTCCCTGATGCATATCCTCCCCAGCTAACGCGATGCCAACCTGCCGATTTCATCAGGTTCTCGTGCCCAGTTTGCCTGAGGTCTTCTTGCGACATGTCGGACATATGGCGAAAGCTTGATCAAGAGGTACGTACAGCTTCCTACTCTCCCCTCATCGCGCAGCTTATCTTGTAATGTGATATAGCACCATCGTCCAATCCAAGTGGCTCCTCGTCCAGGTTGCAGCCGAATTTGTCAGAAGAAGAAGGTAAGGGGCTCTTCTTTTTCAGAGTAGGTAGGTAGGCTCCCTGTGTCATTGGGTTTTTTTTTTCGAATCATTCGGGGGGGTGAAGACCCCGCCTACTTATATTGATCGAAAGGGGCAAGTGCAGCCCAGACATAGGCTCGAAAGCCAATACAGGTGAAGGGGAAGTACAAGAGGGGAGTGAAAGAGAGAATAAAAATTACAAGAATACCAATTACATCATGAAGAAATCTATCCAAGTCTCCAGAGCCGGACGACTAGTAGGCCTCCGGTATTTCCACAGCTTAAGATCCTCCACGATGTTTGCACGGATCTGCCTGAGAGAGACCTCCTTGTGATCGAAGATGAGGGCATTTCGAGCCAGCCATATGTGACGGATGGTCGTCAGGAGAGCCTCCCGGGCGACCGAAGAGGGTAGACTGGCAGGGAAAATGGCGAGCCAGGGGGTGCGCACACAGTCTGCTGATAACTGGATGCCAAGAGAGGTCCACAGCCGAGCTGCCCTGGGGCACGCTACGAACAAATGTTCCATTGTTTCCAGTTCACCAGAGCACAGCTCACAGTTGGCCTCTTCTCTAGTGCGGAGTTGTTTGAAGTAGAGATTGGCACGAGTGTTGAGGCGGTCATGGTAGAGGAGCCAGGCAAAGAAACGAACTTTCGAGGGGAGGCTCGATCGCCAGATGAGAGAAAGATTAGGATCCACAGTGGACCGTGGACGCAACAGTTCATAGGCTCCTTTACTGTTAAAGGGAGGGCGAGAGACGGTGTTAAGATAGCGCACATCAGAAGTAGGAGACAGGGAAACCGAGGATAGCTCAGAGTGAAGGACTTCCAGCTCCTGGCGGGCCACGAAGCTGAGACGAGGGCGCAGGGATAAGGAGAGAAACACGGAGAGGGCAGACTGAACCGTGCAGAGGGGTGAGGTGCAGTGGGAGAACAAAGCCGGGAAGCGATCAGCAAGGGGGACAGAGCCATGCCAGCGATCTAGCCAGAAGGAGGTCGACGCTCCATCACCGAGAGCCACCACAGTGATCGAGCGGTACAGGGGGAGAGCGTCCCAGATAAGTTTGGCAAGGAAGCTCTTGGGGCGACTGGCCGCCTCGAGATGAAGAGAGCGAGCAACCCAATGTTTCCAAGGGGCATCCACGGGTGAGAGGAAACGATGAACAAACTTGAGCAAGAGACACTGGTTTTGTGTGGCCAGATGTTTGACTCCCAATCCCCCCTCCTCCACAGGGAGACAGAGTCTATCCCAGGCGATAAGGCAGCTGGCCCCAGAGCAGCGATCAGAGCCACTCCAGATGAAGCTACGACGGAAAGAATCGATCGAAGCAATAACCGATTTAGGGAGGGGAAGGGAACACATGTGGTAGACGGCAAGGCTACTGAGGACCGCATTGGCAAGAACCCGACGGCCCCCAGCTGAAAGGAGCCTACCACGCCAGCCCGACAAGTATTTGGCAAAGGAAGAGAGAAGAGGCGAGAAGTCGGAGACATGGAGGCGAGTGGGGGAGAGCGGGAGGCCGAGATAGGACTGGGGAAAGGTGGTGGCGGGGCAGCCAAGCAGAAGGCAAAGAATCTTGTGCAGGTAAATGCATAGGGACAAAGGTGGATTTATGGAAGTTGATTGCCAACCCGGTGGCCTCCGAGAAGCTGACCAGAACCTCACGGAGAGCGCGAACAGCGGGAACACTTCCCCTGACCAAGATCAGGGTGTCGTCCGCATATTGGAGAACAGGACAGGGGAGATCGTCAGTCAGGGGGTGGCGAAGGAGATCACGAACAGAAGGCTGACGAAGCAGCTTTTGAAGCACATCGGCGACGATAATGAAGAGGAACGGCGAGAGGGGATCGCCCTGACGGAGGCCACGGCGGCACTGGATCCATCGGCCCGGGACGCCGTTCAGAAGGACGGCAGTTCGACCAGTGGAGAGTATCATGTGCATCCAGTGACACCACTTGGAATCGAAACCACGGGCTGCCAGAATGTCAAGCAGACTGGACCAAGCAATGGAGTCAAAGGCCTTGCGAAAATCCAATTTGAGGACAACTGTAGGTGCACGGCGAAGATGGCAGCAAGAGAGGAGATCCGCCGCATAGACATAGTTTTCGGCTATGCTCCTCCCATGGACAAAGTCAGTCTGATCCAAGTCAACAAGCCGAGGAATGGAAGGGCGAAGCCTGTTGGCCAAGACCTTGGTGAGGAGTTTCATGGGACAATTTTGAAGGGAGATAGGGCGAAAGGCGTCGGCAGTGAGGGCATCTGGTTTTTTGGGCAGGAGAACAAGAAAGGCTCGGTTGATCGAGGCGAGATCAATATCGCCGGAGTGAAAGCGGGAGAAGAGGTTTTGAATCATGGGCTCCCAAGTTGGCCAGACTGAGCGGTAGAAAGATGGGCCGAATCCGTCTGGCCCAGGGCTGGCGTTGGGAGACATGGAGAAGAGAGCGGCCCGAATTTCCACGGCTGAGAAAGGAGCAGAGAGGGCCGGCCCATCCACGGAAAGCTCGGGATAGAGATCCTGGAGGGAAAAGGCCCAAGCAACCGGGGGGGAGGCGCCAAGCAGAGTGTTATAGAAATCAAAAACTATGTCGGCCTTAGCCGCATGAGAGGTGTGCTCCTGGCCATTAGCAATGAGGAGGGGGATCTGATTCTTTCTTCGGCGCTGGGAAGCACAGGCATGGAAGAATCTGGAATTCTCATCGCCAGAGAGGGCAAATTTGAGCCTATAGCGTTGCCGCCAGTACTGAAGCTTTTGCCGGGCAAGGTTTTGAACCGCCAACACAGCGAGATGGAGGAGATGACGTTCGGGCGGGGTTAAAGGGCGACACTCCTCGAGCAGTTCCAAGGCCTTGATCAAAGTTTTGGTATCTCTCTCACGTTGAGGAATAGAACCCCTGCATTTAGCCCAGGAACGACAGGAGCGACGACAGAACTTGAGATGACGACAAAGCGACGAGGGCGAACCTTCAGGGGGAGGGGAGAGACGGGGGAGGACCGAAAGTTTAAAGCTGCTGTCAAGCAGCCAAGAGTTCTCGAAACGGAAAACCCTGGATCGAGGAATGGAGGAGGACACAGAGACGAGCAAGGGAACGTGGTCAGACACCGAGCGGGTCAGAGAAGAGAGCCCAGTGTTAGGAAACTTGGCGTCCCATGCCAGATTAACGAAGACCCTGTCCAGCCGTACGAGGGTGGGTGCCTCACGCTTGTTAGACCAGGTGAAGGCGCGATCAAGGAGGGGCAACTCGAGGAGAGCTAAGTTATTGATCGTGGTGTTAAACAGATCAGCTTCCTGTTGAGAAAAGTTTGAGTTGTTCTTGTCGGCCGGGTCCCTGATTAGATTGAAGTCTCCGGCTATGATCCAAGGGATGTCCTCTTCAGGCGCACAAGAAGACAGCTCGAGAAGAAAGGAGGGTTTATCCGCATGGGAGACCGGAGCGTAAACATTGGTGAACACAAAGGGGCTGTGATCTTTAGTAAACCGGAGATGGGCCGTGATAGAGTATCGGAGAGTAGAGCATTGGGAGAGGGTGAACATGGTGCCATCCCAAGAGGTAATTATGCCACCCGCCGCACCATCAGAGGGAAGGGCTGTGTGGGAACTGAGACGAGAGGGGAGGAAGGAGGAGAGTTTGCGCGGGAGGATGGAGGGAAGCTTAGTTTCCTGGAGAGCCACCAGGGAGGGACGAGAAGCAATTAGTTCAGCAAGCACATCATCACACTTAGAGGAATCGCCGAGACCACGGACGTTCCAAGACATGATGGAGAAGGAGGTGGTCTGAGTCATGACAACACGGCAGACACCAAGAAACACAAACTGAACTTAGATTTCACAACAGCACATGGAACAGGCCAACGGTTACAAGGAGTGTTCCTAACTCCTGAGAACAGAAAGACTAAGACATTCCAACCTAACAAACACGGTGGAGACAGATCGAGCGAATACAGACAAAAGGTTGGAGCAAGACGAGAACAAACGAGGTTGGCTCTACAGACATGCCAAACTCCTAAGCAGCTGTTGGCACACTGCAACAAAGAACAAGGGGCGCACATTAGGCCACCCCTTCATCCACCGAGTCGAGGTCAGCGAAGGCAGGGAGGCCGCATGCGCGGCCAAGACGACGAAGCTTGGCCAGAGAGGTGCGACGGGACGGCGGGCGGCGCAGGATCCCGGAGTCCGCAATGGCCCGGGCCATAGAGGAAGAGACCCCAGAGAGGTCCAGCTGGGCAGCTTTCATGGTCGCAGCTTTGGTCGTGGCGTCCATGTAGAGGGCCGGCTCCTTGGCGGCCAGGCGAGAGCTGCGGCGCTTGGACGCACTGTCAACAGCCCGCTTGCGCCGGGCCTGGCGCCGCCTCACAATGACCTCATGCTCTTCCTCGAGCAGGAGGTCCTCCAGAGAGGGAACAGAGTTGCGCGGCTGGGATCGAGCCGCGGTCACCTCGTCCCTGTCGAGCAGGACGGAAGGGTCGAACACCGGGGGAGGGGGAGTGCGCGGGCGCACCGGAGTAGGCAAGTCCCTGATCGCCAGGGGAGGTGGAGCCGACAGGATGGCGCTGTCGGAGAAGGACAAGCGTGGACCTCCCACCAGGGAGATGGTCCTGGAGAGCGCAGAGAGGGCCCCAGACGCAAAGGCCCAGAGGGGAATGGAGGGGTACAGGAGTGCACCCAAAGCCCGGGAGGTGCCACTGGCCGAACCACCATGACGACCAGGACGCGCCGTCGTGACGCCAGAGTGCATGGCCCCAGAACGCCAGGGACTCGGGCTACGGAAGGCGCGGGGGGCGTCCTCCGAGCCGTCATCCCTGAAGTTATGAGCGGCCGGAAGGGGAGCTCCCTCAGCGTGGGGCCAATGATCAACCACACGGAGCTTCACCAGGGCCGCCAGGCCGCCGTCATGTAAGGA
>JAZFNS010020007.1:101799875-101815322 GCA_037127165.1 Alloteropsis angusta | reverse complement strand
TCGGCGCCCATCCCCTCGTAGAAGTCGATGGCGTTCTTGTTCCAGTCGAGCACGCACCACTCGACGCGCCCCATCCCGAGGTCGGCCGCCCTGCCGGCGACGGCGGAGAGCATCATCCGGCCGAGCCCGCGGCGGCGCCAGGGGGCGCGCACGAAGATGTCCTCCACGTACAGCCCGGGCTTGGAGAGGAAGGTGGAGTAGTTGGGGAAGCAGATCACGAAGCCCGCCGTGACGCGCCCGCCGCCGCGCGGGGAGGCGAAGGCGGCGGCCTCCGGGTCCGCGAGCGGGGACGCGGAGAGGTCGAGGCGGCGGGAGGCGATGGTGGAGGACGACGAGCCCGGGGCCACGGGGGACGGGGAGAGGTCGAGGATGAGGGCCGTGAAGGAGGTGAAGGGAGGCGGCGCCGGCGTGGGGAAGAGCGTGGAGGTGAGGAGCTCCTCGGTGGCGGCGAAGAGGTCGGTGAGGAGCTCGAACTCGGCCATCTGGCGGATGAGCGCGTGGAGGTGCGGCACGTCGCGGGCATCGGCCAGGCGGAGCTCCGCCCACACATCGCCGGAGAAGGTGGTCGAGTTGGCCGGCGCCGCCATCGTGGTCAGCAAGCGGGGGATTTGCAGAGAAACGAGGAGGAGATAGGAATGGGAACGACGGACTGTGGATGCCGGGAGCTGTGAGAAGTATTTTATTTGAAGAGTTTTTTTAAGTAGTATTTTTAAAGTAAAATGGACTTTTAATGAAATTTGGTCATGTTTGAGTTTCACCATTTAAATATCCCCTCTAAGTGTATAATTTGCTGCCCACACAGGAAAATCTAGTACCGCCAATTATTAACACTAATTATATAATTATAAAAAACTTTTAGCTCTCTTATTTATTTAAGAATTTTAACTAGATAATCTTTAGGAATTTGGCATCTCAACTTAGCAAATCATCACTTTATTACTGTCTTAGGTTAATCCCAATGGAGGGATTTATTTTGATGTTCCAAAACAGCCACATAAATAACTAGAAATTGTATTTGAAACTACCTTCTCCAATCTATAGCTTTATAATGTGGTTTCATATGCTCCATAATTGCTAAATTCCATTACTCATCAAGAGTTGGTATGCGTGTAGAGAGAGTTTCATACAGATAAACTGGTTTCTTCTCCCTCTTCTTAAATTTGTTGCTATGTCATAAAAATTCATATGTGGCGCTGTAATTAATGAGATTGTAAACCATGAAACTCTCCATTGGGAGTAGGTTTAAAGCTCGATTTTGACATTTAAAGCCTTGTTTAGTTCGGCAAATTTTAACAAAAATAATATATTGGAAAATATATCTCCTCTCACACCCACACACGACACGCTTTGTAGTAGACACTTTCCACAACTTTTACATGTAACTTTCCGATCTAAACGACGATGCGCAAGAATTTATGAAAAGATTATAGTTTTACTGGACATGGGAGCAGGCAATTTCCCGTAATAGAGTAATCAAATGAAAGCAAATTTTGAATAAAAACCTCAGCCCCTCCCCCTCCTACCCGCGAGCCGCCGCCATAAACCCTAACCCCCCAGAACTACCACACCCCACCTCACGCCGCCGGCGGCCGCCCGCCCGCCATGGTGAAGGCCTACCTCCGGTACGAGCCGGCCCTCACCTTCGGGGTGATCGCCACGCCGGAGTCGAACGTCTGCTACGACCCGTCCGGCCGCCTGCTCCTCGCCGCCGCCCTCGACCGCCTCGCCGCCTGGGACCTCAAGCGCGGTCTTCCCTCTGTCTCCTTTGCGCCCTCCTCTTCGTCCCACTCGCTCGCCGTCTCCTGCATCGCCTCCTCCCCCTCCGCCGCCGTCTCCTCCTCGGTACCCCGCTCCGCTCCCCTCCCCTCCAGTTCCCTTCGAATTTGGCTGGCTGACCGGTTCCTGCGTTTGAATTTGGCTTAATTTCGTGCCTCGAATGTTTTGTTTGGTATAGATTGCGAGCGGGCATGCGGACGGGAGCATCAGGCTGTGGGACGCAGAAACAGGAGCCTGCGAGGCAACCCTCCACGGCCACCGTTCCGCTGCCTCTGCGCTCCGCTTTGCCCCCTCCGGCGCTGTCCTTGCCTCCGGCAGCAAAGACAGCGATGTCATCCTCTGGGACGTCGTTGCTCAGGCCGGGCTCTTCCGCTTGCGTGGCCATCGTGATCAGGTACAGCGATTTCATGCTCCCCATTCTCCATTGCCATCGGGTACCATAGCTTAGCAGTGCTAATTGGGGTGATTACATTGTACAGGTCACCGATTTGGTGTTCCTGGACTCTGGTAAGAAGCTGGTGAGCTGCTCCAAGGACAAGTTTATCAGAGTTTGGGACCTTGAAACACAGCATTGTCTCCAAATCGTTGGTGGACATCGCAGTGAGATCTGGTCTATGGATGTGGATGCTAGTGAGAGATTTTTAGTTTCTGGGTCTGCTGATCCAGAGTTGCGGGTGTTTAGAATCCGGCAATCAGACGAGGGTGAGGATTGGAGCAAGTGGGATGTGCTGAAGCTGTTTGGTGAGATTCCGAGGCAGAGCAAGGAACGAGTGGCAACCGTTAGGTTCAATAAGAACGGTAGTCTTGTGGCATGCCAGGTGGCTGGGAAGACAGCAGATATTTATAGAGTCCTTGACGAGACAGAAGCTATAAGGAAGGCAAAAAGGCGGATGCATAGGAAGAAGGAGAAAGCATCTGCAAAATTGACTGCTGAAGGGAATGGTGCCGTCATTGATCCTTTACCAGCTCAAGACTTGCAAAATCCTACTGTTATCGTCACTGATGTATTTAAGCTCCTCCAAGTTTTGAGGGCAAGCAAGAAAATATGCTCGATTTCATTTTCTCCAAGTAATCCCCCAAGAGGCTGCCTTGCTACCTTATCTATATCTCTCAACAATAACACGCTGGAGACGTATTCAGTGGATAGTGAGAAGGTCTCTAAGATGTATTCAATTGAGATGCATGGACACCGTTCTGACATTAGGAGTGTCTCCCTTAATTCGGAGGACAACCTCCTGATGTCGACTAGTCACAACGCTGTCAAGATTTGGAATCCTAGTACAGGAGACTGCCTTCGTACCATTGACTCTGGATATGGGCTGTGCAGTGCTTTTGTTGGAAATCGGTTTGCTCTTGTTGGTACAAAAAGTGGTACTCTGGAGATTATTGATATTGCTAGTGGGAGCTTATCTGAGGCCATAGAAGCACATGCTGGTTCAATACGATCAATTGTACCTATTCCAGATGAAGATGGAACTGTCGGTGCACGTGGATTTGTCACTGGGAGTGCTGATCATGATGTCAAGTTCTGGGAATACCAAATAGTGAATGTGAGTCTTCTGTCTACTTCACATAGATAAACTTTGTGCATTTGTGTCTTCTTTCCTAGTTACTTCTCCTCAAATCACCTTCCAATAAAAACATCATTTTGATATTTAATAATTCTCTTATTGACTATCTTCTGTATTATTATTATTTTTTTGCACCAAGCAGCTTATTGATTACTTTGGTTTCTTTACACTTTTACAGGACTCGAAGCAGCTTACTGTAACTAACGTGAGGACCTTGAAAATGACTGAAGACGTCCTTTCTGTCTCGGTCAGTCCACAAGGAAAGCATATTGCTGTTGCTCTCTTGGATTGCAATGTCAAGGTTACTTTCTAATTCACTTCTTCGCATGATATGTTAAACCTTTTATATGTAACTGAAAATTTGGAATTGTACTAATATTTATGCATTTAGAATATTTATAGTTGGAGTCCTGGTACGGAATCAGTGTAGCAGAACCCTGACCTTAATCCATGATATGAGTGAATACGTGATCTAGATACTGTGCTTATTTGTGTACCAGTATATTATTCCAGCCGTGTCATTTGCATGTTTGAGTTAGGCACTATTTGCTTCCAAAAATAAATCATCAATATTTATAATCTGCGCACTGTTAAATCAATGTTCTTAGTGTCACCAGTGACTGAACTACTCATTGACACGTTGACACATGAAAATTGCCATTCGATTTTTTTCTAATTCCCTAGAAACTGTAAAATCCAGCAAACATCAATGGTTTGATTCGAACTTGGCAAAAAAAAGCAATTTTGCCCCTCCACTTTTGGCCTAGGGTCAAGTTCATCTCTCAAATTTCATTTGGGTCGATTTAGTCTTCTAATTTCTGTTTTCGGTTTCAATAATGCCCATTGTCCATGTCGGGGTGCCATGTTCCTCAGTACTAAATGTCCTATGCGCCCCCTCGTTTCATTTAGCTGCATCTCCCTCTCTTCTTATGAAAGATGAACCAGTTCGCTCTTGACCCTTGGGCATGCTGGAATTATGTATATAGATTGAGTTTTTAGTTACCAATTACTAACCTGAATAAGGGATGAACCAAGTAGTTTAGATGGTGCTGGTTCAGTGGCCAATTGTGCTTATGAGAAAGAGATGGTTCGTTCTTGACCCTCGGGCGTGCTGGAATTATTGTATATAGATGCAGCCCATTGAAGCTATGATCAAAGTGTGGTTGTTTCTTAGGCATCCTTGTATTATTAGATTAGCATTGTTCTGCTCAAAGCTATGATCCTTAAAGACCTTAACTGCAGCATTTCTACACAGAAACCTACCCTCGAATTTCCTGAGATACTTGCTATGTTGTGTGAAGTGGAAGCCATTAGCAATAAAAAAATTGCTTCAATCTTGTAACAGATTTCATACTTGCCTCTAATATTCTTATGTTATAAACAGGTCTACCACATGGACACACTGAAACATTTTCTAAGCCTTTATGGCCACAAACTTCCAGTTCTTTGTATGGATATATCATCTGATGGGGCTTTGATAGTTACTGGCTCCGCTGACAAAAATTTGAAGATCTGGGGTATGGATTTTGGGGACTGCCACAAGTCTATATTTGCTCATTCAGACAGGTATGTTATTGACTTTCAGTTGCCTTTTTGTTTTGTTTTGGTTTCGGTTATAGGCAGAACCTTCATATAAATTTCCTTTTATTTGTCTTCACTTTGCAGTGTGATGGATGTTAAGTTTGTGTATAGAACTCATTATATGTTCAGTGTGGGGAAAGATCGCACCGTGAAGTACTGGGATGCTGATAAATTTGAATTGTTGTTAACACTTGAAGGGCATCATGCTGAAGTTTGGTGCCTCACAATCAGCAGTCGTGGTGATTTTATTGTAACAGGTTCCCATGATCGCTCTATCCGGCGCTGGGATCGTACTGAAGAACAACTGTTCATTGAGGTATTTTAATAAATATGTAGGCTTGGATGAAATTTCTTGTTGGCCGCCTTGCACTCCCTCCGTTTTTAAATACCGTTTTTAAATACATGATGTTTAGTTCAACTAATTAGCCTAAATGCCATATATATTGATAACAAAAGCGTTACTATAGTAGTTTCTTTAACCTTCCTAGAGATTACCCTTTTCACCCCCTGAATCTCCAATATACCACAGGAAGAGAAGGAGAAAAGATTGGAAGAAACCTTTGAGGCTGATTTAGACAATGATAATGAGTATAGATATGGGCAGAAAGATGATGCTCCTGATGAAGGTTCTGTGGGTGTTCCTGGTAGGAAAACAAAAGAAACAGTTACTTCTGCTGATGCAATTATGGATGCACTTGACACTGCTGAGGAAGAACTAAAACGACTTAATCAGCATAAACTGGTACACTCATATACTACACCTGATTCCATTTAATAGTAATGAAAGTTTGCTTGATCTTCATGTTTCTTGGTTTTTAGGAAGAGCAAAGTAATGGGAGGGCAGCCAAATTTCAACCTAATGTTATAATGCAAGGGCATTCACCATCAGATTATGTTCTGAATGTAGTTTCAAGCATCCGTCCAAATGATTTGGAACAGGCCCTCCTGGTACGTTTTTTTGGTGGACTTCTTAACTGTTTCGTTCCCCTTGCCAAATTTCTTATCAGTTTCTGTTAAAAGTTTTCTTGTCCTGTACTTTTAATGTAGCAAAATGTGGTTGGTAAACAAAGTTTTACGGTGCATAATCTCGTTATCAGCTCTTTCCTTCCTGAGTGTTTGTATAGTTGAAATTAAACATGGTTAGATTTTTTAATAGAAAGTTCCTCAATCGCTTTTCAATTCAATGATTTCGTAAATTAATAATATTAATTTCGTATCCTATGTTCCTATCTTTCAGTGGTTTCAAATTGGGGATCATAGTGAATTATTATACTTATTATCTGTGACTAATCATCAAATTTATTTGTGACGATTATCATTTGCTGTCATATTATGTTCTTTGTTCCTATCTTTCAGTGGCTTCAAATTGGGGATCGTAGTCAATTATTATCTGTGACTAATCATCAAATTTATTTGTAACAATTACCATTTGCTGACATATTTATGTTCTTTTTTATTTTTTTGAGCAGGCATTGCCGTTCTCAGATGCACTAAAGCTCATGTCTTACTTGAAGGGGTGGTCCTTGGTTCCTTCTAAGGTAAAAGAATGCTTTGATATGTAACTTTTGCTATTGTGCCAATCATTACAGTAATGTCAACAACATTACCTGCTAGCTTTCTTAATTCTCGCTCACATCGCTTACTACTTTTTCATTTTATCATTGTGGATTGTGATGTCTGTTTCCTTTTTATGCTAATAGTGTTTAGTCTGCAAAAATATTTGTTTCCTGTACTTTGAAATTCCAATTTCCCAGTTTGTACCACATTATATTGCATACTCCTGTCCGTCCTTAATGAGGTTTGATTGTATTCTTTGCATACTACTGTCCTTAATGACATTCTGATTTCCCCTGTTGTCAGGTTGAGCTTGTTTGTAGGGTTTGCTTAGTGCTCCTTCAGACACATCATAATCAATTAACTACTACGCCAGCTGCAAGATCCTTGTTGACAGAGCTGAAGGATATTCTTTACTGCAGAGTAAAGGTAACTTTTGATCTCGTTGCAGCAGTTTACAGGCAACTTTGACGCAAGCTGACATTCATTGTACCTCTATCCTCAGGAATGCAAGGATACTATAGGCTTCAACCTTGCGGCGATGGATCATTTGAAAGTATGGTGCCTCTTTTCCTCCCTGCAATGTTGTGGTATTATGCATTTTTTTACTTTAGTTTAGCTGATATGTCTTGTGTACCCATCTTTTAGGAATTGCTCGCAATGAGATCAGATGCACCTTTCCGTGATGCGAAAGCCAAGCTCATAGAGATCAGGCAGGAGCAATCGAAGCGGACAGATAGGCCTGATGGGTACGAGAGAAGGAAAAAGAAGAAAAAGAAAACATCTGGAGAAAATTGAGCCTTGCGCATGGGCGAAGCAAGAAAAGTCTTGTTTTGTTGTGTTGTAGTGTTGTAAGCTAATACTATATGGACGTGCTCGTTCCATTGATTTACGAGTGCGCAGAATTTTGACAGATGAGAGTGTTCAGAAATTGCGTCGACTTGAGTGTGAATTATATGAGCAATCAGTTTAGTCGGTTGTGCATATATTTAATTGTGCATATATTTTTGTTGTTTCGAGGGCTAGCAAAAACGTACATTAACGATATCAGTTTAGTTAGAGACGTAGAGCATGTGCAGGGTCTTGAATCTAGTAGTGATTGTAGAGTAGAGAACACATGTGCTCTTTACAGTTATTTTGGGGTAAGAACTTTTCAAAATTTGGATGCATGAGGAGTGAAAGTTCATATTGGGACAAGAGAAACAGACATATAGTAGCTCTATAGAAACACTTCTTACAAAATCTCCACTCGAGCACATAAGAAATAGTAAACACCAACCACTTTTAAAACGAAATTCCAACTCTTGCAACTTCACTCAACTAGCTTTCCTCCTAGCCAACACCATAGCCAATGACATCATGCCCAGCTCTGTAACCCGCCCCTGGAGGGTGTTTCATTCTCTCTGCACAAGCGTAGCAGTTGTTAACGTCGTAATAGTCAGGTGGGTATTTTCCATCTTCGAAGACATACAGTCGTTGACCACCTGAAACCATTTGTTCAGAATTAGATACATGGGATAGAGTTTCAAAAGTTTACCAGTTCTAAAAAGTGCATCAGAAAACTAGCACAATCACTCGTGGTTCAAGATTCCAGTAGAAGTGCATGGTGAAGTATTATACTTGCGAGGATTTAGAAAAAAAAAGGTAAAAATGCAAAACCACTCTCTACTCCACCAGCAGTGACAGTCCGGCAGTCCACCTTATAATATTCGACCTGTTTTTAGATAATAAATCACCCTCTACCTAAGACCCTGTCAGTTTTCAGTAATCCCTATGTTCAGTTTCATGTCACCACTCATCAGATTAACAATTCTTGAATATTGCACTCTTGAGAAGTTGTAATAATGTTTTTGGCAACGGGGTTCTACATGAGTTGAAATTGTGAATCCAAAATAAAGATTCCAGTAAAAGTAAGTGCATGATGAAGTATTATGCTTGCGAGGATTTAGGAAAAAAGGTGCTATGACTTTCAAGTTTAAACAATGAAGAACATGTGGCTTATGCAATGAGTATACATCAAAATGCTTTATAATGCATGCATCTTACAAATGATTTGCTAGATTTAAATTTAGTTCATGCCACTTCGACTAGTAATCGGTGATCAAGTTGGCTATCACACCTCTCGGGTTTTTAGATGGAAGCCTTAGATTAGTAATCGGTAATCAAGTTGGCTATCACACCACTCGGGTTTTTAGATGGAAGCCGTCAGGTACGTGAGATCATATTGCAAGGGATTCTTAGATGGAAGCTTAGACTTCAAAACTGAACACCCAGGATCGCCAGCCAAACTAAAAAAACTGCGAAAATTGGATGAGCAGACCTGTAATTCTCGCCCAAGAAACGGTAGAACGAGAAGTTTCGAGCATACACACAAGTAACTTCCATGGATCACATTAACGCAAACACGGCATATCACCAAGCAAGCTGCATGTACGCAAGAATATTACCAAAATACTAAGTTAAAAGTACATCGTCTCCCCTACNCACATACTACGAGTTTAACTAATTTAACTATACAGGTCGTCTTCGTCAGCTGCCCCCGGAGCAGTCGCGAAGGGGTCGGCCGACCCTGCCGCTGAAGCAGGTTGGTCNCGGGAACCGGAACTCGCTGCCGAACCCACGAGACTGCTGGAGCGTCTGGGCGAACGCTTGGTACTTGCGGATGTCAGCGTCACTTACGCTCCGGCGAGCATACTTCATCGACTCCTCAAAGTGAACGGCCTTGATCTCAGCAATTTCGTCCACCTCGTCTTCCTCCATGGCCTCAGGGTTGTCCTTCCTACGCCTCTCCCTCTCGATATCCTGGAATCAAATGTTTCAGTTAGCAAAACAAGCATTATTTGGCAGAGGAAGAACCAAAACTTCAAATCAATTTAGTTAGAGCAAAATGGATGATACCATCTCGATGTTCTCCCTGATGGCATACTTGCACGCGCGCTGGCAGATCTCAGTGATATCTGCACCGCTGAATCCCTGGGTGTATTTGGCAAGGGCGTTCAAGTCAACATCCTTAGCTACAGGAGACTTCCTGAGGCAGGCCTTGAAGATCTGGAGCCTGGACTGGTCGTCGGGCAGTGGAATGTAGATAAGCTGATCAAGACGCCCTGGCCTCAGCAAAGCAGGGTCAATGATGTCTGGTCTGTTGGTGGCACCGATAATAAAAACGGTTTTCTTGGCGTTCATGCCATCCATCTCAGTCAGCAACTGGTTCAAAACTCTATCAGCAGCACCCCCAGCATCACCAACGCTGCTTCCTCTCTGAAACACACCGAAAAAATTGTCAGATATAACTCAATTGCTGGGCACATCCATGTGTGTACAAAAGCATAACTGAGAGATATTACCTGAGTGGCAATGGAGTCAAGCTCATCGAAGAAGAGGACACATGGAGCAGACTGCCTAGCCTTGTCAAAAATCTCACGAACATTGGCCTCGCTCTCACCAAACCACATGGTAAGCAGCTCAGGTCCCTTCACACTGATGAAGTTAGCCTGGCATTCGTTAGCAATTGCCTTGGCCAACAATGTCTTTCCACACCCAGGAGGGCCGTAAAACAGAACACCCTTTGAAGGAGACATGCCAAACTTTTCGAATTTCTCTGGATGCTCCACTGGATATTGAACAGTCTGCAAGATTTTAAAGTTTGTTAAAAAACATAAAAAGGTTTGTATCAATTTAATAGCCAAAACCAATGTTTGAGACCAAAATACCTCCTGGAGCTCCCTCTTGACGGTCTCCAAACCACCAATATCATCCCATGAGACATTTGGAACTTCAACAACCTGAACACAAATGTTAGGTTAGCCTTTGGAACAAACGAAAACTATGACAACATACAGAAGAGGCTACTCCTAGAGATACTCACGGTTTCACGCAGAGCAGATGGGTTGCTTGTCCCAAGTGCAGTCTTGAAATGATCATTTGAGACAGCCATAGAGTTGAGTATCTCAGCATCTATGGTCTCGTCCTCAAGATCTATAATATCCATCTTCTCACGAATGCACTGAAGAGCAGCCTCAGTACAAAGGGCAGCAAGATCAGCACCAACATAACCATGGGTATCCTTCGCAATATACTCCAAGTCAACCTGAGACATAATTGTTTTGTAATTGACATTTGTTTCAAAACTGGAAAAGGTTATATAGGAAAACAAGTCACAGCATCAATAAGTATATCAGTGAAGACCACTTACATCTTCAGACAGCTTCATGTTCTTGGTGTGAATCCGGAGAACCTCAAGGCGCCCAACTTCATCCGGAACACCAATATCAATCTCACGGTCAAACCTACCAAACCTTCTAAGAGCAGGATCGATACTGTTCGGACGGTTTGTTGCACCCATAACAATAACATGTGCACGGGACTTGAGGCCATCCATAAGAGTCAAAAGCTGTGAAACAATACGCCTCTCAACTTCTCCATGGGTCTTCTCTCTCTTAGGTGCTATGGAGTCTATCTCATCAATGAAAATGATGGAAGGTGCGTTCTTCTCGGCTTCTTCAAATGCCTTTCTGAGATTGCTCTCACTTTCTCCTGCTAGCTTTGACATGATTTCCGGTCCATTGATCAGAAAGAAGAAAGCACCTGTCTCATTAGCTACAGCTCTAGCAATAAGGGTCTTGCCAGAGCCAGGAGGCCCATACAGCAATATGCCCTTTGGTGGCTTCACACCAATAGACTTGAAAAGCTGGGGATGACGCAGTGGAAGTTCAACCAGTTCCCTGATTTGGGCCATTTGCTTCCTAACGCCACCAACATCATCATATCCGACCTCATCAAGTCTTTCCTCATCCTCCCTCTTAATAGGCTCACCCTCACAGAATATCTCTGTATCTGGTGCAACGATACAATACTCTGCAGGGTCAGTATCTATAACTTTGAATTCTACACTTCTCATACCACCCCTGACAAGGAAAAGGTCCCCTTTTCTCAAAGGACGATAGGCTTCAAGGAAGTACGCTGAAAAATTGAAGTTAAGTCAATGTTAGCAAAAGAGAAGACATTAAAGCAGACAAACAAGCTGTAAAAGTATTTCAGCATTGGGGCACACATATATCAATGTATCCTACGTGCCATTTACCAACAATCCAATTAGTATAGCTATTACTAATAAAAGATATTCAAATATGCAACCAAATCATGGAAGCTACTGACACCCAAACAATGCAGTCAAAAAAATGATCCAAATTGCAAAAAGAGAAATTGCCTTTCCAAAAGAACTGTAAAAGAGCATTGATAAAGAAATCTCACGTTTCAGGAAGACGTCAAATAAGTTGCCAGTGATGCCTTCAACTGTGTCATCAATTGGAAGTGTGTGCACACGTTTCCCGTATTTGACATCTGGGCATTGATGGACGGAAACCACATCACCAAGCCGTACCCTCAGGTTCTTCCTGACAACCTTGTTCATCCGGATCTTTGGCTCCTCACACGTTTCATCTGCAAGCACGATGCAGACGGTGTCCTTTCTCTTCTTACCCTGTCGTGAAGTGATCCAAATTGTTAGACAATAATCTGCAGTGACTACATTTTAAGGAGTACTATCCATAACATGCAGGCAACATTCAGAAACAGGTGTGTACCTTCCACCACCACATCAGGAACCAAGAGAAAAATTAAGTTAGTGATGCCCAGCTGATTAATTAAGAATGAATTTTTTTCCCCAAAAAGATATCTCAACAAAAAATCATGACTCGTTATGATATACATAACACGGTAGCAACAACAGTTAATCTGGTGAACAAGAACCAAATAATTTATATGACAGGTTCAAAGCTTCGAAGTTAAGCATAAAGGAAATATACCAAACCACGTAAACAAGTGCCTACCTACCGGCATATATCTCGTTTTAAACCTAGCAATTAACAGAATAATCTCTTATGAGAAAAGCAGTGATCTTTGCAGAAAAATCACATCACATGTTTACATAGCCTTATAGGTTGGGAATTCTACCCTGTTAATCCCTAGCAGCAGCAGCGTACGAATAAGAATAACTGAAACGAGCAAGGACCAAACTCGTACAGCCACAACAAGGTTGAAATAACGACTAAAAGGTCCTCAATTTCACGCGGCTAAGCGTACAACAGATGAAGTCACAGCTTCCACAAGGCTCTGTATAATCCACACAGCATGAACCACCACATTCCAAGACACGGTAACACAAACTGCGACACAAAGAGTCTGACGACGCGAACGGCGGGCGCCCATCCATACCTTGATCAGAACAGTGTCGCCGCGGAAGAGCTGGAGGCGCTCCATGGTGTCCGGGTGCAATGCGACGACGGAGTTGTCGTCATTGGCGGCCTCGTCGACCACCAGCCGGTTCGGCGACTTCTTCCTCTCGAGGATCGCCGTCGAGAAGTCCTTCTTCCCCTTCCTGCTCCAAACCCCACCCCCACCCCCACCAGTGTCAAAATAAATAAATAAATAAAAATCACCAAAATATCCCCCCCTAAAACCCTCCTCTACACTACAGATCGGGCGCGGGTGGGTACTTACGGATCTGATGAAGACGAGGGCTCGCCCTCGCCGCCTGGGCTCGCCATGGCGGCCGGTCGAATTCGGCGAGGCGGTGGTTGTTGCGGTTCGCGAGAGAGCCGAGCCGAGCCGAGACGGCGATGGATATTTGCTGGAGCAAGGCGAGGGGATTAGTTTTTTGCCTTTAATTAATAGCTTCTTTCTTGGAGCAGGGGCTCGGGACTTGCCTACGTGTCAGCCTCGGTTCGCGGGTCGCTTCGGGTCAATGACTTGTGGGGCCAAAGAGTCAGTGGTGCACCTGCCAGGCCCAGGAGCGCAGGAGAGTTCGGGTCGGGTCTTGCCGTCTTGGGCTCTTGGGAGAGGGAGAGGAGAGAGGCCGCGGACTGGGCCGAGCCGTGGCCTGGTTTGGAGACTAGGCCCACAGGATGACAGGAAGTTGTAGAGGGAGCCCAGAAGGCCCAATTCGCGCACCAAGACCAGCAGGCCCTCCTCCCTCCTCCCCCTCGCCCTCGGCAGCTCGGTCCTCGTCCCGTCCCCATCGGCCATCGTACATCGAACCAAACCCTAGGGCAGTACTAGGGGCCAGACGCGGCGGCGGCGGAGGGCCGGCGGTTGCCAGACGCCCAAGCGTCGTCCCTCGCGCGGCCGCAGCCGGATCCCAGGCACGGGCCGCGGCTCTGCGGGCTGGCGCCTTGTGGGCGGGGCATCCGGCCGGCCGACCCGCCGCACGGCGACGGCGACGGCGACCATCGGTCAGCCAGCCGAGGGCGCAGCGCTTCTGCCGGCATGGGCGACGGCCGGGCCGGCCAGCGGGCAGTGACCGGCAGTCAGCGGCCACGCGCCCAGGCCACTCGGCACTCGCACGAGCCCTGTCAAAGTGTCAATTGAGGTGATTTCTGCAGCAACTCTCAACTAAGGCAAGCAATTTGTGAACCGTCGCGACTATAGTTTGTTTCTTTCCTGAATGCTTGAACTTAAGTTTTTAGGTCTGAAAAAAAATGAAGAGTGTTAGTGCCACTACTCATTTGTATCCTCCGTGTATTTGAGATGATGCTCTTTGCCATGCTAATCATTCAGACATTCGGTACATCTATTATATAATATTCAAAAATTGCAAGTTATGATCAATGTTAGATCATTAATTAGATGTTGGTACTTGCATATATGTGTTAGATCTGCACTTTTGGCTGCCGTTTTTCCATAGTGAATTTTTTGACACTTCGAAAGTTTTGAATACCGTTGTCCCGGATCCTGGGTCCGCCTCTGATAGTACTCGTCCGCGCATATATAAAGGATCCAATAGAATAGAGGCCACAATTGTGATGTTACAAAAATTCTTGCGTTGCTTACAGGTTACAGCTAGCCTAGCCAATAACTTCTTCTCAGCAAGAATCAAGATTCATCTGTATGAATATGAGGAGCATGTGTGGAGGCTTGGCGTACGTGACGGTCGTACTTGTGTTCCTTACTGCATTGACTGCAGTACAATGTAAGTGTACTTCTTCGTCTGAATTTTATCATTGAATTAATTGGTTGAAGATATATATACTTGTTGCTGATGAACGCAAACGACTGAAGCAGGTCGTCTTCACGGCGAGTTTGCAAACATTGGAGCTACTTCAAGTTCAAGGAGCCCTGTGGACACAGGCAATAACGCTACGCACTCGGGAGTGGTGTTCATATTTTGCGCCAGAGCTGATTGCGGCTCGGACAACCATACATGTTACTGCTGCTTGACTGTGCAAACCCCGGAACCCGCGTGTTACAACACTCAGGAGGAGTGTAGGGCCGCATGCCCTACGTGCAATCCCCAGTGCCCGCCATAGTTCGGATTGCATTTGCATGCTGTGATTAATAAATTTATTGGATCAATATAAATCAGGGATTAGATTGTGGATGGATCATGGATTGGAAGCATCAAATTATGTATGGATTATAGATCAGATTATGGGTGTATTGGATTGAACATGGATTTGTAATGTAAGCGCACGCTACTTTCTGCTATTTGTATTTGTATATAATCACTACATACGAGCTTGATGTTAGATCTTGACGAAGCGGAGCTCGACCTGCTCTGATCACGATGCTTGCCAGGGAGCGTCAAAAAGCTCGTGGCATTACTTTAGCATGGGTTTACATTTGGACAAACTAGTGATGTGTACGAAGTTGCGCATATAAAATTGTGCGGCGAATTTATTAATCTCAAGTTATATAACAACGGGGGAGTACTTTGATTTATAATATGAAAAAGAGGTAAATCAAGTGTAAAATATATAAAAATATATTGGATCAATATAAATCCATTGACAAGATTTTTGTCCGTTGCTACAAACATATATTTTGTTAGTATATAGAAATACTATATAAATATGCTCACACCACACGAAATCAAGATGTACCATTAGGTTATTGGTAACATAACTTTTCATAATAAATATGTTCGATGCAATAATATTTTGGGATTCTCTCTTTAATTTTGGTCAAACTT
>JAZFNS010020007.1:96489717-96504391 GCA_037127165.1 Alloteropsis angusta | reverse complement strand
GCTGCTGATGACGGGGACGAGGAGGGAGATTGTTTAGGATGGAGCGAAGAAGAGATCGATGCCATTTCAGCACTCTTTGATCGGCCGATGCGTCAGAGGTCCCTGAAGCTGCCAAATCCTGTGAGGCAGCGGGCACTCCCATTACCAGTGCCGCACAAGACGAGGCTGCCTGTTGCACCGGCGCCCAAGCAGCATGTTCGGCTTGCTGCAAGAGCGGCACTCTCTTCTCGCACTTCCTTTAGTGACAAGGTTCGCAAGAACCCAGAGTTCCTTCTCAGTATTGCTCGAGAGATCGCTGCACTTCCTGCAGAGCATGGCGTCTCCATGGTGCTCGACCGGTGGGTGAGGTTCCTCCGGAAAGGCTCCTTGTCGCTGACCATCCGTGAACTCGGGCACATGGGACTCCCTGAGCGTGCACTGCAGACATTGTGCTGGGCTCAAAGGCAGAAAGCTGTGCCATTGTTCCCGGATGACCGTGTTCTTGCTTCCACCATTGAAGTTTTGGCGCGCTTTGGGAAGCTTAAAGTGGAGTCTGCATTGGAGCAATGCGTCCCCACGGCGAGCCGTGCCGTTCTTGAAGCCATGGCGAGCGGGTTCATCAAGGCGGGGAAAGTAGACCTTGCACGCAAACTCCTGGAACTTGCAAGGATCAGTAACAGGACCCTGCACCCCAGCATCTATGTGAAGCTGATGCTGGAAGTCATCCGGACACCTGAAGGCTATGGGCTTGCTTCGGCATTGGTTGACGAACTTGGTGAGAGGTCGGACCTGGAGCTTCGTCCACAGGACTGCACGGCTGTTATGAAAGTCTGCATAAAGCTCCGACGGTACATGGCCGTGGAGAACCTGTTCAGCTGGTTCAGAGAATCCGGTGGCAGCCCCACTGTGGTTATGTACACAACGGTGGTCCATAGCCGCTTCCGTGATGGAAGGCACCGCGAGGCGCTGTCCTTGGTTTGGGAAATGGAGCAGGCTGGTTGTCTGCTTGACCTGCCAGCCTACCGGGTCATTGTCAAGCTGTGTGTGGCATTGCGCGACCCAGAGAGGGCTCTCCGGTATTTGTTGAGGATGAAGGAGGCTGGGTTTGTTCCGACCGGCGACATGTACAATGGGCTGATTGAAGGTTATGCGATGGAGGGGCGGCTGGCCAAGTGCCGTCAGCTNGATCAGAGAGGCCGAGTCAACGGGTCTAAAACTGGACAGGAGGCTGCTCTCACACTTGTCCGAAAATGGAGGTGTCCATTCTTATTGACTCTCTTTGAGTGTTGTTGATATCTNCACAAGCAGAGTAGAACCAGAACAAGAAGAACACCCACACTTATGTGTAATTGCCCTTTTATGTAAACTTTGTTTTGCGATCAATTATCATCTATAACCGTTGTAGTAATAGAAAGATGTGAAACAATTATGTTTCTGTTGTTGTTTATAGTAATAGAAAGGGGTCAAACAATTACATTTCTGTCGCTGTATAGCCCTCATGTATTTTTCACTGACCAATGTTCGATGACAAAACATAGCTGGTGATTGCACTGCAGTGCAGTGGTTAAATCTCAATCTGTGGATGACAAAACATAGTTGGTGATTGCACTGCAGTGCAGTGGTTAAATCTGAATCTGTGGATGACAAAACATAGCTGGTGAATGCACTGCAGTGCAGTGGGTTAAATCTGAATCTGTGGATGCTTACAAGTCGCTTATATTGGTTATTAGTACTCATAAAAAAATATTAGTTACTAGTACAGGTAGAACCTGTAGCTTGAAGATTTTACTTATGCTAAAATTGTGCTCATTGCATAATTCATAAGTCTCGTGAATCCTAGCTTCAACAGACAAGTGTTTTTTTGTCAACAGACAAGGAAAGGATCTTGACAGAAAATAGAAGTAATGTGCAACCATACTTCTTTAGCCTTGTCACAGTAAGGAAGAAAGAAGTGCATTGTTATTCTCCCCTTAATCGATGATTTCTGACAACGATTTTGATGACTGCAATGAGCTTAAGCTGAAATCCTGAAACTGCTAATGCATGCTTGCAACTTGCAAGCTATTCTTCTGATCTTACAACGAACAAACAATATGTGTCACTTCCAGCTTTTTAATAGATACAAGTGCTGAACATGGAAGCTGTTACAAGTACTGAACTTCTGAAGCTGCAGCCTCTAGATTGCTCAGCACTGAATTTCTGTAGTTTGATGCTAGAAGTTTGATCAATGCAACGCCGAATCTGTGTTCAGTGTTCATACTTGAATTCAGAGAAGCCTACGAGTCCTGATTCCTTTTTGGCGTGCTTGGTAATCTATGAACTCAAGCATCAGTGCACTATCATCTGCAACGCGGCAGAAAGACAAAAACAGCGAACAACGGCGAGAAAACGGTTCGAGCATCTCCAGCAGATCCAAGAGAAAGAGGGCGGCGTGCCGGCGTCTGTGAGTTGTCGCCGGAGGCGGGCGCAATGCGGCGCCTCCGCCTCCCTCCAGTCCTCCTCCTCCCCATAGCCCTCACCATCCTCCTCTTCCTCTTCACATCTTTCCCACGCCCACGCCCGCCGACGCCGCAGCCGCTCCCCTGCGGCGCCGCGCTCTCGGATGCCGCAGATGGCCGGTGGGTGCCGACCCCGTCCCCCGCGCCGCCACCGCTCTACTCCCCGTCCTGCCCCTTCCACCGCAACGCCTGGAACTGCCTCCGCAACGGCCGCCCCCAGCTCGCGGCGCTCTCCTGGGCGCCCACACGCTGCGGGGGCGCCGTCGTCCCCAGGATCGACGCGGCGGGGTTCCTGGCCGCGGCCAGGGGCCGACGGGTCGGGCTCGTGGGGGACTCGCTGTCTGAGAACCTCGTTGTCGCGCTGCTCTGCGCGCTCCGCTCGGCGGACGGCGGCGCGCGCAAGTGGAAGCGGCGAGGCGCGTGGCGCGGAGGCTACTTCCCCAAGGAGGACGTAGTCGTCGCCTACCACCGCGCCGTCCTGCTCGCCAAGTACACGTTAGTGAGTGCTCTCTGCTGGTGATAGCTGTTGCTTCCCGATTTTGTTTAGTTTTCAACATAGGTAAAGAGCTACATTTTACTGAAATTTCCATGAATTGATACCTAGATAAGGTGGTAGCATACTTACATCGATGCATTGCCTAGGACACAGAGAGTGTGGTTGCAAGTTTGAGTAAGAGGACAGATTGAAATTTGAGGTTGTTATCTACGTTTGCAGTAGTGATATTATTTATTTACAATGCAGTAGTAGTTATATTTGAGGTGGGATATCAGTTTTCTTTGGTTTGTTTAGAATACAAACATGCAACTGAGAGTTCTGAGAAATCAGGAACATCTATTGAAACAATTAAAACAGTAAGACTGTAATGCAGTGTCATTACTTGAGGGTGTGATGCTAGGAGCTGGTAGTATGCTGGTGCAAGTTCTGATTATGATAAGTGGGAATCTGGATCAGTTGAGCTTGTTGTTAATCTGGAAGATTGCCGAACTCCTATGGTAATTTTCTTCCCTTGAAGAAACTAGGATGATATGTGGCAGATATTGTTCTATGCTGCATGGTTAGATTCTACAGTGATGTCAGCTCTGTAATAGTGTAATATTGTCTGCTGTACATTTTATATTGCAATGTATGAAAAATGACATGTTCAAGCGCACTTTGTTGCATGAAGAATAAACCTCCATCCATTGCATTGTTGGATGATTAAATTTGGAATAGATGTACTGTAGCATCCAATGAGGCAAGGATATTACGTATCTGCTGCTTTAAGTTAGTATTTGGGAGGAGATGAGAGACCCAGGACCATCCCACCCACCCCCACCGCCGGACGGCGCCTCGCCGGCCGGCAACCCAACCAGCCACACCTCGCCCTCCCGGCAATCACCCAGCCCTACGTCGCCTGGTGACAGACTCGACCTTGAGTTTGGCCTCAGCCCTGATTCGGCGGAGGGAACGGAGCGAAGGAACCATCGATGGGACAAGACGAAGATTCCTATCGAGACCAAGGACAACGATGCAGGAGCATTGAAGACACAGGAATCCGGGGAACAGGCCTTGCGTCCTCGGATTCGCGCCGAGGCAGTAAAGCCGCAGCAGCACAGAATCAGCTTCAAGGAGGCTTTACTACATGCACCAACCGGGGACAACGAAGGTAAAGGAGCCTACCGCTGGCAGGTGAAAAGACCGGCGTACTGGTGGCGCAAGGAGCGGCGAACCGTCGGATCTGCCAGCCAGCCACGCCGGCCCGTTCATGAGCGGCTAGGCGCTAGGGTCTCGGCCAAAGAGAGGCTGGAACCCAAGGGCACAACCCATACCACCTCCTTCTTGGAGCTCCTGTGGGTGAAGGCGGCTGGGAAGTGCTTCAACTGCTTGGCCCGCGACCACCGCATCGCTGAGTGTCGTGATCCGCCTCGCTGCATCCTTTGTGGGGGTTGGAGGCACAAAGCTCGGCACTGCCCTACTGCGCGCCGGGGCACGCCTGCTGCGCACCGGAACAGAGAAGAAGCAGCTCCGACTTGCTCCGGCCACAAGAAGAGAGAAGAAGCTGTTCCGGCTCCCTGCGGCATGGAGTTCCCGGATCAGTACCCGGGCGCGCCGCAGAGTAGGCCGGTGCGGGTGGAGGCGTGTGCGGCGAGATCGGGGGACATCCGCTCCGCTGAGCGGGAACTGGAGCTGAGGAGCCTGCTGGCGGTGCTCATCGACGGCCGGGCTCGGGTGACGCGCGACCAGGTAGAGAGGGATGCTCTACATCAACTCCGCATCCCTCCCTACCAGCTGCGGGTGCGGAAGCTCTCGGAGTCCACATTCCTGCTCACGTTCGGCTCTCCGGAGCTGCGCAACGCGGCTCTCCTCCGCGGCCGGCTGGAGGCTGGAAGGTATGGTCTCCATCTCATGCCTTGGACACGGCAAGCTGGGGCAACCATGTCCACCATCAGATACAAAGTTCGAGTTTGCATAGAGGGGTTACCAAACCATGCATGGCAGTCTGAGTCAGTGATGCAGTTCTTCCCACCGCCTTCGTTCATAGAGGGGCCTGCTGATAGGGAAGATGAGGAGAAGGAATCGGGTTGTTATTGTTTGTGGGTGTGGACTAATAACCCAAGTGGCATTGCAACTGCTGGCTCCATCAGGCTTGTCGAACCAATTCCAATTAGTGATGAATATTTTGAGCATCTTGGCAACATGGGTGAACCACTGCAGATGCCTGGGCCGGCACAGACCCTCAAGTATGAGATTCTGATACACATTTCCAGAGTTTTTGACTATGCTCCGCTGCCGGGCAGTCTATCGCATGAGAGCTATGAGAGCGACATAAGTGGGATCCCTGATGATTCGATTGAGCAAGAGTGGCCGGTCAGATATCATTTCTTCTGGCAGCTTGGGGTGATCGATGGAACGCCAGAACCAAGAGTCAGGGTGCACGATCGGTTGGGCGGACGGGGANAGAGATCGCTCCCCTCCGGGCGGCAATGGTGGACGTCGGGGCGGCCCTGCGCCTCAGCAGCCGCCACCGAACTTCTATGATCTTGGGAGAGACCCCCACTTCAGAGCAGTTCGTGGTGATCCTGGACAGGGGGCTGGACAAGGAAGACGACATCCCGGAAGTAGGAGATCTGGCTCGTGCCCGCCGGTCATGGCGGCGGCGGAGGATGGCCGGAGCTTNCCCTACTGTTCAAACGGGAGGTCAGAGCAGCGAGAAGCGGCAAGTCGAGGGCGTCGATCCGTGGGGGGCAGAGTGCCAGACCCATTTCGATGAAAGTCAGTTCCAGGACAGCCGTCTGGTGGACCCAATGCTGGATGAAGCCAACACAGTGCACAGCGGGATGATCGGCCAGAGCACGCGCGACTGGGAACTCCTGTAGTGATCAGTGTGGAAAGCAGTCAGATGGACAGTGTGGAAGCCCTGCGCATTGGGGACCGCCAGCATAAGGTGGGTTCGAAGTCGGCCACCACTGAGGCCGTGGAGGATGAGGCCCAGCAGCAGCCCACAACCGAGGGGACGGATGGGCTACACATCAACAGCCTGGATCCCCTCTCTGATGGGCCTCCGGCGGGTTTGGCTACGCCGAACCGAGCAGACGGGGAAATGCACAGCTACATCAAGCCTGTTGTGCAGTCCGCACTGGGAGAGGTACCGACAGAACTCAGCACAAAGAAGGTCAAGAAGGCTTCAACTCGCAAAGTGAAGCTGCAGAGCTCCCAAAGAAAGAGTGAAAGAATTGCTAGTCGGCCTAAGACAGACCTCAACATTGAAGAGCAGGCGACTGCTCTCATCATGAAGAAATGTGGACTCATTGATCACCACAAGACTATTGACGCCAAAGCTAAGGAACACTTCTATGAGCAGTTTGTCAAGCCGGTCCCGAATGAAATTGAGCAGGGAATCAGAGATCTATTTGGGCTGACAGGCGGGGGCGCTGATGATCTTAGCGCGCTCGCCATCCATGCTGATGCCTGAGCAGCGGCACTGCCGCCTGTTAGGATGCGTGATTGCATCCTGTGTATTGTGTGGGTGTCCCCCTGTCATGTGTGTGTGTCCCCTTGTCATGTGTGTGTGTCCCCATGTCTTGTATCCGCCCCGTTTTCATCCTTCACCAGCATCCTTGGTCTATCTTTTGTACCAAGCCATATGGCCCCACTATGTACAACCCGCCTCCACCCCTCACAACATTCCACCCCACTTCCACCACATAGTGTGTGTTACCCCTTTTCCCAGTAGGAGCATTACTGTGCCTTTGTTTACCTGTTTGGTCCGCTTCCTTGCCTGCAAGGATCTGCATGAGTTCTTTCTTTTCAATAATGAGTGAACAACAATGTGTCTTGCTGAACTGGAATGTGCGCGGATTGAACGATCCGGCGCGGAGAAAAGTTGTGCGTGATTTGGCTTCTGAGGTTAAGTGTACACTGGTGTGTATTCAGGAGAGCAAACTGGACAGGGTTGACCAGAGCATTGTGCAAGAAACTCTGGGACAACACTTCTCTAATAACTTTGCATGGCTGCCAGCTGTGAACACCAGAGGGGGGGCCATCATTGCAGCAAATGAGGACCATTACAGTATCATCAACCACATTTGCAATGAATTCTCAGTGTCAGCTCATCTGCAAGCAAGAGCTAATGGGGAGGAGTGGTGGCTCACCACTGTGTATGGGCCGCAGGAGGACTGTGATAAACTTCGTTTTCTGCAGGAGCTCAGAGCAGTCAACAACTTTACCTCAGACAAATGGTTGGTGATCGGGGATTTTAACATGATCAGACACGCCTGTGATAAGAGCAACAGCAATCTGCACCTTGGAATGATGGCAGCATTCAACAGCTGTGTCCAGGAGCTAGAATTGATTGAGCTACCACTGATTGGCAGAAAGTACACATGGTCAAACAATGTTACCCAGACCAGGATTGATCGAGCCCTCTGCACTGCAGAATGGAACATCATGCAGCCACAGTCTGAATTACAAGCTTTGTCATCACTGGTCTCTGACCATTGCCCAACATTACTTGTCGAAAGACAACAGTTAACCTATACAAGGGATTCAGATTCGAAAGTTTCTGGCCAAGGATCCCGGGGTACCATGAAGTGGTGGCTGAACAATGAAATAGGCATTTGACACTGACCAACCCATTTCTGAGATTGCATACTAAATTGAGAAGGACAGCTAAGGGACTGAAAAAATGGAAAAAGGAGAAGATTGGAAATAGCAGAATTCTGATGAGAGCAGCTCGACAGTTAATTTGGATACTGGACTTGGTACAAGAACACAGACAGCTTAGTAATGCAGAGACAGGATTGAGAAGGGACCTTAAAATGAGATTCTTGGGCCTAACAGCTGTAGAAAAATTGAGACTGAAACAACAGTCCAGGCTAACATACATCAAAGCTGAAGAAGCTTCAGAAAAGCTCTTTTTTCTGCAAGTAACAGGAAGAAGAAGAAAAAATCAGATACAAACCTTGATGGTGGATCAGAACACCACACTGCACTCCCATACAGCCAAAGAGCAACATATTTATCAGCGTTTCAGTGGTCTGTTCGGTACTCCTGATCAGAGAATGCATACACTTAATTGGGAACTCCTTGATATTCAGCAAAGAGATTTGCAACACCTGGAACAACCTTTTTCAGAGGAGGAGGTGAGGTCAGCAATTCAGCACATAGCTAGTGATAGAGCACCTGGCCCTGATGGCTTCACTGGGGGTTTCTTCAAGAGTTCATGGGAAACTATAAAGGCTGATCTCATGGCTGCAATTCAATTCTTCCAAACACAGCATCATTGGCACTTGGACAAGTTAAACACTGCACACATCATTCTCATCCCAAAGAAAGAGACAGTAGCCGGGCTGTCAGACTTTAGACCTATTAGTTTGATCCACAGCTTTGCAAAGATCATATCCAAGCTCCTGGCAATGAGGCTAGCAACTGAACTGAACAACATTGTTTCTCGGGCACAGAGTGCTTTCATCCGAAAAAGGAGCATACATGACAACTTCTTATATGTTCAAAACCTGATCAAGACACTGCACAGAGCGAAGATTCCTAGCCTGTTCCTTAAGCTCGACATTGCAAAGGCTTTCGATAGCGTGCGGTGGGACTACCTGATGGAGGTTTTAACTGTCATGGGTTTTGGCAACACTTGGAAAAATTGGGTTTCCACTTTGCTGCACACAACATCGTCTGCTGTTCTGATGAATGGCACGAGAGGGTACTGGTTTCAGCATAGAAGGGGACTCCGCCAAGGGGATCCATTGTCGCCACTACTCTTTATCTTGGCCATGGAGCCGCTACAGAAGCTTCTTGAGAAGGCTACAAGTATGCAAGATTTATCGCCTATTAATCACAGGGCAGCACAGATACGCATCAGCATGTACGCTGATGACGCAGCATGCTTCCTGAATCCAGTTGTGAGGGATGTGATGAATCTGAAAAGTTTGCTTGAACAGTTTGGACACGCCTCAGGACTGAAAGCAAACTTGGGGAAAAGTGCTATCTACCCTGTCAGCTGCCAGGGCCTCGATACTGCATCAATTACAAGCGAGCTGCAATGCCCCATTAAAACCTTTCCTTGCAAATATCTAGGACTCATGGTACACCACAGGCAGCTCAGGAAAGTTGAGATTCAACCTTTGATTGACAAGGTAGGAGCTAGACTACCAGGCTGGAAGGGACGGTTGCTAAACAAGTCAGGGAGACTGAAGGTTCTCGATGCTATGCTTTCAACAGTGCCGGTTTACTATCTCACAGTGTTCACTCTGAAGAAATGGGCAGTATAAAAGATTGACAAAATAAGAAGAAGCTTCTTATGGAAAGGCACTGCAGATGCCAATGGCGGCCACTCCTTGGTAAATTGGCCAACATGCAAAAGACCGAAGCAGTTTGGGGGGTTAGGCATTTTGGACCTTGATCTCTTCAGCAGAGCTTTGAGACTACGCTGGTTATGGTATGAATGGGTTGACCCAGAGCGACCTTGGGTTGGGACTGAACCGCCGGTGAACGAACTGGACAGACAGTTGTTCAGGATTTCAACAGTTGTAACAGTCGGAAATGGTCATAAGGCTAAATTCTGGCAATCTTCATGGATTCAAGGAAGAGCGCCAAGGGACATTGCGCCAGCACTCTACAAGCTAGCTTGGAGGAAGCACAGATCAGTCAGTGAAGAGATGCCACACCAAAACTGGACGAGAGGACTTTGGAGGATGACCACTGTACAAGAAATGGCTGAATTTGTGAACCTTTGGGATGCAGTACAGCAGGTAACACTCAACTCAGAGGAAGACACCATTGCATGGCGGTGGACAGTCAGCGGAGATTATTCTGCGAAATCAGCGTATGGCACAATTCAGAGGATCCACCAGCTCAGCCGGACAAGGATCGGTTTGGAAGGCGCAGGCACAAGGAAAACACAAGTTCTTCGCTTGGCTGCTGTTGCAATCGAAGATCCTGACTGCTGACCGGCTGATGGAGAAGCAATGGCCGTGCAACCCAGTGTGCAGTTTGTGTGCTTCAGAGTTGGAAACGGCAAATCACTTATGCCTAACTTGTCCTTTTGCAGCACAGGTGTGGCAGCTTATTGCTAATTGGTCAGACCAAGTAGTGCAGGTGCCACAGACTGGAATTTCACTTGAAACCTGGTGGTGTTCGGAGTTGCAAGGTATCCCTAAGCAGCCTCGACGAGCCAAAGCTGCAATCCTCCTGTACACGGTTTGGAACATTTGGCTGGAGCGTAATCGAAGAATCTTTCAAGGAAGACAAGCAACCCCTCTACAGGTCTTTCACTTCATCAAGGAAGAAATTCATGTGAGAAATATGGCGGCCGGGCGCCATGAGCTTCCTCAGTAACAATATAGCACAACTTGATTACATTGTTGTCGAGATTAGAGTGTACTTTCTTATTATGTAATATCGCATTTGTAAACTCAGACTTTCTTCTCCTACTTTAATGACATAGCAGTGCTCCTGCTTTAACTTCAAAAAAAAAAGTTAGTATTTGTTAAACTCTGTCACCAGACATTTGTACTTCTTGTGCATGTTTTTTCTTTTTAAGAAAACAGGATTGTACTTTTGCAAACTTATGATAGTAAAATCATGAAGCTCACTTGGTGGTAACTAATGGTACAAAGGTGGCAGCCTGTGGAGAAGCCTAAGGAACTTCAGAAGGATGGAATAAAAGGAATTTACAGAGTGGATGTCGACATCCCTGCTGATGATTGGGCAAATGTTACCAAGTTCTATGATGTGCTAATTTTCAACACCGGACACTGGTGAGTTTGTTGTTCCCAAACTTGAAGTTTTTCTTTTTGCGTACTAGTAAAGTGAAAACCAAGTTAATTACAGCAGTACGGTACTGGTTCTCAACTTCACATTGAGGCCATGCTATTCATAAAAGGTTCTTTCTTGAACAAGAACAACCTTAAGTTATTTTCACTTGCTACTGTCAATTTTGTTGAAGGATAAGTTTGGTCATGAATAATGCTACTTCACAATTACCATATTTTAGAGAAAGGATACCCTGTTTTTATAGAAACCATATAAGTTGTCTTACATTTGTTATATCCTTTACATTTGTTATATTTCAAGGCAACCCCAGTTTGGAGTTTGTTTTGAAATGCCAACTATAGGAAAACATTTAGTTTAAGCAGTATTTTGTTCTTATAGAGCTTTTGTACTCTCTTGCTGACAACACAACAGAAAGTCATTATTCTCATTGATCTCCATATGTATTGCCCAAATTTCTCCCTCACCTTTGAAGTTTTATCTTCTTTGTCATTTAGGCATAACTTCATCATTACTATTCCTGTTGAGTGCTTTACATGTTACTCCCTATCAGGTGGGATACATATAAATTCCCAAAAGAGACTCACCTGGTTTTCTACAATGGAGGAAAGCCAATGGAGCCTCCACTTGGCATGCATGACGGACTGAAAGTAGTCCTGAAAAGTATGGCCTCTTACGTTGAAAGGGAGGTTCCTAGGAAAACCCTGAAGCTGTGGCGCACACAATCACCTAGGCACTTCTATGGAGGCGAGTGGGATCACAATGGCAGCTGTGTATCTGATAGACTCCTTGAAGAGCATGAGGTGTGTCTCTGACAGTCAAACTGTTTCGATTCAGGTTATGCATTTCAAAATGGTAAATTACTTATTCTTTTATACAATCATGTGCAGCTCGACTCCTGGTTTGATCCTCGGTTTGGGGGAGTGAACAAAGACGCAAGAATGGTGAATTCAGCAATCCAGGAAGCCCTAGCTGGCACTGATATTCAGTTGCTCAACCTGACTTACATGAGCGAATTCCGTGCTGATGCCCATCCAGCTATCTGGCTCGGCAAGAAGGATGCGGTGGCTGTCTACGGACAGGACTGCATGCATTGGTGCCTGCCTGGCGTGCCGGACACATGGGTCGACATCTTGGCTGCACAGATCCTGCATTACTTGAAGCAGGGAAAAGGCTGATTGGCTTACTGAAGTTAGAATTCATGCTAACATTTTTTTGCCCTAACAAAATGAAGTACGATACACCAAAACAACGAATGATGCCAAGGCCCCATTACAATGCCTCAAAGAAGGGGAAGTGTGGCATCACGGCATCCCAAACACTCGTGCCTCCCCTCGTAGGTCACCTCAGGACTCAGGAGTACCACTACCACGGACNGGATCCGACCATTGGAGCCTCCTAGCTGCTGAATGTTCTGTGTTGTATAATTCTCCATCTAATCTTTGCAATTCTGGCATGCATTTCTGGCAAGTACATTTTCCATAAAGGCNCTAATCTGATATTTTTCTCGCAACTATTATTTCCTAAGTCAGTCAATAGATATGATTTTGCTGGTGTTTCAGAACCTTGCCCTGTCGCTATGGGAGATACTAAGGGTGTTACACTGGTCTGATGAAGTATTAACATCCAAGCAACTCAAAATCATCTTTGGGTCAAAACAACTCAAATCATGATGTTTTGAAGAAGTTTACTAGAAAAAGGGAAAAGAACATAAAGAAGAGCAAAAGGAAAGTAAAAATAACAAAGCCGTTTGTCATTTTCTGGCAAATGGATACTGGAAATACAGTCATTTCTGGTTGCTAAAATACTTATGGACATCATAACTCTAACGTCAACAACGAAACAATTGATGCCAAAGGAGTACGACAAGAGGCAACACCGTGAGGCCAATTCTCAGTAGGGTTTCATAAAAATGTCATAAGNTAGTGTTTCATCAATAGCAATGCCCTATTTTTAATTTTGCTGACATGACAAAGATAAATATGAGAAAANAGAGAGAGAGAGAGAGGGTTCATGATATATGAGAGTTTCACCCCCCAACAAGCATAGTTATCAAGGCTCTCAGCCCGAACCTTGGTAATTATGAAATGAGATTGACATAAGGATATAATCTAAATGTTAAAGTCCCGCAATGCTTGGACCTCCCTGATAAAAAAAAACCTTGGTAATTATGCGATGAGACTAGCACAAGGATATAATCCGAACTTTAAAGTCCTTCAATGCTTCGACCTCACGGATCCAAAACGGTCAGTGGTTCTCATTGTGGTTATTAAAACTGTAATTGAGAATGGCCACAATAAGTGCACCCAAAATTATAAATTTAGTAGATTTATCAAAAAATAACATTATAATCTGCACCTTTAAAATTTGATTATCATTTCTATTGAAAATAGAGTCATGAGTCATGACTCATGACTATCCTTATGCCTATGCCATCCTATTCAGTCAGAACATTTTTTTTAAAAAAAAAGAAAGAAAGAAAGGAAAAAGCCCGAGTTGTTCTAGCTGTGCGCCTGGTGCGGTGATGACTGCTGAGCCAATTTCTTCTTCTTCCAAGGTGTAAGCTGCAAATTTCGCTACTCCCCCTTCCTCCACGCTCCGGTTCACCGCCGCCGTCTCCGGCCGGGTCACCTCATCGGCGACATGCCCGAAACTGTACCCTACTCTATCGCTCTCGCACTCTTCCTCTCCTCTCACCTAGCTTCTTACTGACCCTGTCTTCACCCTACTCGCAGGCGGCGGAGGCCAACCTCCGCAGGCAACTGGAGCAAACCCTCGCCGCCGACACCTCCAACCCGCTCCACCACTGCAACCTGGTGCGCTTTGTTCTCCATTGAATGAATCTTGCCGTGGTTGTGCCCTCGCTTCTCCGTTGCGCCTAATCTCCCCGTTGGTTGGTTTTGCGCGTGCAGGGCGTCTTCCTATGGGGCCGTGCGGAGGCGGAGCAGGAGGGCGATGCGGACGAGTCGCGGCGGCTCCGCGCGGCGGCAGCGGAGCATTTTCTCGCCGCAGCCAAGCTGAACCCCAACGACGGCGTCCCCTTCCGCTTCCTCGGCCACCACTACGCGCGCGACGGCGACACGCAGCGAGCGGCCAAGTGCTACCAGCGCGCGGTGGCGCTCAACGCTGACGATGCCGAGGCTGGGGTGCGTGTTGGAATGCCTAATACTCGTATGCATTGAATGTGTTCGTCCGTTTGCTTGCGATGGGGTTCTTATGTGTTTCGCCCCTTTGTTTGTGGGGATATGGTGCAGGATGCGCTTTGTGATTTGCTAGATGTCGAGGGGAAGGAGAGCTTGGAGCATGCTGTTTGCAAGGAGGCAGCTGGCAAGTCACCTCGCGCCTTCTGGGCCTTCCAGAGGCTTGGCTACCTGCAGGTAACTTGTATGGCAATTACTTGAATGACCATTGATTGAAGCATGCCAATAGACACCTTATTAGATACATCTCAATTATGTGGTATGTTTATTAATCTTAAGGGTTCATTTTGTATTGAATCAGAATCCCACCATCCCAACCTGTCCCAGCTAATACGAAAGATATTGGTTAAGGTGAACTTTGGCTTGCAGTATGCAGTAATCAGTTATATTGCTGGTGGTTATGCAGAAACTGATGAAAACAATTGAAATTCAACTGAATCCAGCTCCTTCAGTACTTACATTCCTGTAGCAAGAGGTTTCCTGTAATTCATACGGAGACATTGTGCTCACATCCCATCCACTATGACATTCACATGACGTCCCCAGAATACCTTTACTCTAATGCAACTGGATATTGCTTGCTAAATTCTGTGTCTATGCATAGTTATCTGAGGGAGGAAAGTGAGATGGTACAGGATAACATGAGTCACTTGATCAATTGCTATTAGTATATCTTCATTGAGTTAAACTCTTGATCATGCTTTCTTGAAATTTTTGGAAAGTCTAGGCTTCAAGCC
>JAZFNS010020007.1:96306655-96321116 GCA_037127165.1 Alloteropsis angusta | reverse complement strand
TAATAAGTGTATATCTATATAGGTATTATATTCGAATGTTTAACGAATGAGAGATAGTTCAAGGTAATAGTTTGATAGCAATGTAGCCTCATTTTTTTTAAAATTGGAGATTCCACATCATTTCTGAGTATTTGGTTGGAGTGATAAATGCTTTTTCTACCCTGGTTTAATTTCATTTGGTTCCTCCTCGCACAGAATAATAGGTGAGAAATAGTATTGGTGAAGCTCATATATAGTTGTTTGGGTCTTTTGTTAATCTATTAGTTGGGATATGCTAGATTGGAACAGCTAGATAGATCTGCACAGTATTAGCTAGCCTGTTTAATCAGCTAAATCTAATACTACTAGTTAGCTAGTATTAATTGTTGAGTGGATCCAATGGAGGAATAAGTCTACTAATTCAACTGCACTTGGAGTCACCGAGTCAGTATTTGCAAGCTCTAGGTCGTGACATGTAGAGCTAGCTCTCCAATTGACCAAATGCCCTCTCTTTTTTTTAACACGGCAGGCGTCGGTATTCAAAATTTTTACTATATGTTCTCTGCAACACCACCAGTAATTTTACCCTCCATAGTCCACAAGGACCCTAACGACGAGTACCTGTCACGGCTTTCTCCTCAAATCAAAAGAGAAAAGAAAAGATTAAAGATTCGCAGGGCATTGTCCGCGGCTCGCGTCGACGGCAGGGGTACACGTCGACGTCCGGTCGGCCGGCTAGCCGCGAGGCCACGACAGCCGGAACGTGGCCGGGCAAATAAAAATATTCAACGCGCACGGGCGGCGGCAATGGCATCCGATGCCCGCTCGCTGCGGCGGGCGCAGCCCAGTACGTGAGGCACGCGCGCCCGTCAGGGGCCGGGCCGGACGGGTCCGGGCCGACTGACANGAGACCAGGCGCCACCCACCAGGGAGGAAATTCGCGGCGGCTCCATCTCCATGGAATCCCAGGCGCGGAAGCGGNCGATTATTTTACGCGGGCGACGATGCGGTATCCTATGATCGGCTTGTCGGCTACCTCCGGCCATTCTTGCTATCGTCGCTCTCGTTCTTGCGTGTATGCACCCCCCTACATTGTTGTATTCGCAGATGAGTCCTTGGCTGTATACCACTAGGGACGTTTGTTTAGGTCAAATGCGCCGTGCCGCCCAACGGATACCTTGCTGCCTGCACCTCCAGGGGCGATATGACCTTCAGAGAAAAATAAGGGTAGCATAGGATATTTAAATATCAGGGTCAAATTAGTTGTTACTAATACTATTTTTAACATAGGAGGAAGATTAAACACGTTCTCTGAATCATTTTCCCCTTGTAACCATTCTTTTTGGTGATTTCTTTTTCAAAGGCATTGCGACTTTATTAGTCCTATAACTACTACCACTTTGGCAAAAAAAGTTACTACTACGAGATAAATAAAAAATACATGATTGTGTCATGGAAGAATTAATTTTTCGAGACATGCTTAAATTAACTCCAATTTTTTTACTTTGTATGAGCCGATCAACTCTATCCAGCAACCATCATAACACAAACATGTCATTAATGTTGAAATTACTAAAACACGGGTAAAAGTAATTGTGCCGCCTGAAAAGTTGCTGGAGACATGCTTAAATCTATTTTTTCTTTTTCTTGTATGACCTTATCAACTCAAGGCAGCAACCATGATAACTAAGGCATGGTGGTGGGGGCCATAACCTTGATCTCGAGTGTGCAGGGTATTCATCCCCTCGATCTAAGATGGGAAGAGCATGGTACATGCGGTCGTGCTCCACTTACTAATAAAGTATTATTCTAATGCAGTGAGATTCAGCTCGAGATTTTTGCCGAGCGAAGCATAATAATTGGAGCGGGTGGGGGCATGGCATGGGCCGTGCGTGTGTGCACAATTCTGGTTTGGGTGGGGGCTACCAAGGACCTAGTTGTAATAACCCAAACATTCAAACGTACTTGGTACAAAAAGGACGCCCGCCCAATACAAAAGGGCCGATACAAAGGGCCCTTTCCCCCAAAAGCACAACATATCCCCAAGCAAACGAGCCGAACAAGCAAAGTGTCCCAAGAAACTCTCCCGCCGGCCTCTGCCTCGTTTCCTCCGTTTCATTCACACCTCGCCACCGCCGCGCCACCGTCCGTCTCTTTCTCTTCTTCTCAAGCAAGAAGAAGCACACGGCCCGGGCGAATCGGTATCGGCCATGTCTGCGTCGCCGGAGTTCTACAAGCCCGCGCCGCCGGCGTTCTCGCCGTGCAGCTCTCCGCTGCTCCTGCACGGGGCAGGTGCAGGGGCTGGGGGAGGAGGAGCGGCGGAAGAGAGCGCTGCGGTGTGGCAGGAGGAGGACTACCGGTGCCGGACGCCGACAAGCGGGGAGAGCCAGGTGAAGCCGCCGGTGACGTGCCCGCCGGCGCCGCGGAAGCCGCGGGCTCCCCCGGCCCCCGCGCCGTGCCGGAAGCGGCTGTTCGAGGTGGAGGTGTTCAGCCTGCGGCTGGAGGAGCTGGAGCGGCTCTTCTGGCGGCCCCACCCCACGCCGCCGCCGGCACAGAAGAAGCGCCGGAGGGTGGCCTGCCCGCAGCCGAAGAAGAGCAGCTAGCTAGATGCCGGCAGCAGCAGCAGGAGTGGTAGAGAGTATAGCAGCGGTAGCTAGGTGAGCAGCAGGGCGCGGCCAAGTGGTTTTGGCCGGCGCTGTGGTTAGCTAGGTTGTTAGGGAGTACTGCGTTTTTACCGCTGTACTTGTACTACTATAGGAGTATCTATAGGTAGTTCTACTACATACTTGTACTGGGTTTAGTGTATGTGATCATCGATAGTATTGTTGTTATGGCGTCAAGAAGGTGTAGTGTTAGTGTAATATGCCTGAATCTGCTTCCATGCAGCCAGTGTAATGAGAAGCTCACTTGTACCACCACCATATGCCTTCTTTCTTTGTTCTTTATGAATTCGATGCATATCATAGTACCAGCTTCTCCCTCCCTTCGGAGTTCTCACTTTTTCATTTCTTGCACGCAACAGCTGTGTTCCCTGATGTGTGTTTCGTTCATCGAGGGCAAGCATCTTGAATTCTTGATTGCTGGTTTTCAGGTTTGGACCTCCTAGTCTTGCTTGAGCAGAAGGCAGAAGACCACCACCGGATATTCTGGTAGGAGATCAAACAAATCGTGTTTTCCTGTTCTAATGAACTGATGGCGAATCCTGTTAGCACTAGGACTTCGCCTTTTCCCTATGGCAGAGCTGACGACACAACCGGTGCGCGAAATGGAGGCCCTCCAATCCAGTCCAATCCTCCCTGCCGCTGCCGGCTGCCGCCAACAAAGGGGAGGAATCTAATCAGGGGACAAGCGGAGCGATCCAAGCCGGGTAATCATGCGCCAGCGGAAACTCGCCCCTAAACCCCGCCGCAGCTTTGCGCAAGGCAAGGCAAGGCTGCGGGGGAGCTGTGCGCGCAGGTGTGCGGCTGCGTGGCGGAATGATTCCGGGGACTGTTTGCTGCGTGTGGTGGGAGCCCAGCGCCGGTCGCCGGAGCATCACAAAGCAGTTGCGGCTGTCCCGCGTTGCCAGGGGCGGTCGGGTCGTCGCAGGCGGCGCACGAGGGACGCGAGGCGAGGGAGGCGGGGCCGCCACGACGAGGTGACGGTTCCCGGCGGCGCGCGGTATCTCTCGCGCTCCTGCAGCGGCGCAACGCAATGGCGGCAGCCAACGGATCCATCCATCCATGTCCAATGAGCCGGAGCTGGGTGGGCTGGCTCGCTGGGCTACGGCCTACGGCCCTGTGGGCACGCCGCACGAGGCTCAGAAGGGCCGAGGAGTGTGTTCCTCTTCAGGACTGCACGGTGGCGAACTGGCGAGAGCAGGGCGACACTGCACGGACCATGATGCAGTCCACGCAGACCTGAGCCTGTCTCTCTATTAAAACTTCTGGGAAATCCTGAGGCTTCGATCGCGTATGTACAACCAATGACCCAGAACCGCTAATAAAAGTTTCTGCGCATTTCTTCGACACAAAAGACGCGCTGTGGTATCCCCGTACCTTATTTACGCCGAAGACGACAAAGAACCAGTACAAGAAGGATTATGCAAAACAGTTACAGTCAAAATTGATAAACTCCTCTTCTCCACTGCAAATATAGACATTCCGTGCTGTTCCCTGCCACCGTCAATTCTACGGCCGTAAAGCGGAACAAGGAACACACAGAGAACCAAGCAAGATTTGGACGAACCACAATCATCTCTATCAAACTCATGGATGCCATGGCCCATGGGCACAACATCTGTAGCAAAACTCACCTTATGGAAGAAACAACGGAAGCAAGGTTGCCTTGGTACCAAAAAATTTGTGGTCATCACTTGTTTCATGATTTAACCGGTGCTATTCTTTCAGTGATAGACGATGTACCCGTAGATAGTCTGTGGTGACTTCGTCAATTTCTTGGAGATGCTCATAGAAAGAGGGTTTGCNGTACGTTATATGAGTGAGTGTACGTGTGAGCGTTTACATTTGTACTGGTCTTTTGNAAAAAAAAAAGACGGATAAACTTATTTAGAGAAAACCTAAACAACTACTGCTGCTACTAAAGCCTGTTCCACCTTCCTACCGGCTACCTCACTAGAGTGGACGAGGGAAGGGGCAACGTTAGGGTTCCTTGGAGGGAGGCGTGCCACAGTTGCGTGATTCGTTAGAGATGTGTTGCAGTGAGGGGACCCCTCCAGCAGCACAATGGAGAATGGAGCTACTGGTTGTGGGCTCAGCCACTGGGCAATGGCCAATTCATCATCCTTCACTTTTTTTCTGGAACTGGGATCATCCTTGAGAGCAGAACAATGAAACGATTTAAAAGCTTGTGTACACAGGTACGACGATGGAGCAGACCTGAGCCGGCCTTAAAAGCTTCTGTAAATCCCGAGGCTGGTATTGCACGCTAGTACTGGTACGTATGAAGCGTTCAGCGCAATCCACAAGATATGGCGTACATGAATCCATTACAGCTCCAGCAGCAGCGCTGATTGGTTCAACGAAATACCAAAGCTTTTACTATGCATCTGCGGCGCATTCGTGCGACCATTCAAGCCATCTGGCGGAACGCTGCTACAGTTACGGCATCTATGAGAATGAGGGTGGTATTCATGAACTATCTCACCATATTTATTGAACCAATGTTCCATGTAAGGTGTACACAGTTCTTTTCCTTTTGGGTGAACGGCAACTCGCCCCCACCTGCTTGATATAATACAGGGTGTCGCCGCTTAAATACAAACCAAGGATGGGCGGGCAATGGCCTGACGGTGATGGGTTAGCATCAAAATCGCCAGAGGGTGAAAGAATAGACAAAAATGATTCTACAAAGGAGGAAAAGAGAGAGAGAGAGAGAGGAGAAAAATACAGCCCTATGTGCAGCAATTGAACCAAACAAAACAAAAATCAATCACAGCAAAACCTTCTGTTGCGCCTATGGAGCCGCCTCAATCTTCTCGACTGTCTCTAATCTTGTCTTCCGTTTCCATCCTTTCATGGTGGCCACCAGGTTAACCAAACCGACTACCTGACTTTTGCTGTATTCCTATAGAGTTCAGAGACAGTAGGTGCTTAAGTTTACTTATGTCTCGCAAGTATAGCAATGAATTGGAGATGGAGCTTTTTGCAGGGTTCTTACTGGATGAGACCGTGCCCAGTGAACGTACTCGGTCTCTGGCAAATAGTAGGCCTGCATGATCAGCACAAGAATAGTTAACAGCAATTCACTTTGCTAATATTTCACTAATATAACAACAAAATAAACATAAAAACGCACAGCAGTTGGTGGAGGACAGGTACAGTAGAAATACTAAATTCGCTCTGCTTACCTTTATGAAAGTGTCCACAGTTTGCAGCTTCGGCCTCACATTTGCTGATACAATGTGCTGCAACCCATTAATTAGTACCTGAAAGAACATCAAAGCTCTCACTAAGGATCCTTCCATGGCATTCACTTCACAAATATGTAATAGATCTGAATCAAAAGAACTAAACCTGCAGGTCAAGCGACATCAATGCACGTCCCTCGTCAGTGCAACGTTTCACTCTAGAGAGACCTTCGACCAAGACTTCTGCTATGCTCTCTATGCCATACTCCATCAACAGGTTTTGGAGCTGGGAAGCACACAAATTAATTTACTCTGGGTGTCGATAAATTCATCGTCAAATAATGCAAAGTAAGAAAGCTAAACATTCTTATCCAGATGACAAAGCAGAACAGACTCTAATAAGTTCAAGCTACCTAGCACCAGGATGGAAATAAACAAAGGGGAAGGAAAAAGAGAGAAGGAACTATTAGTTAACTCTCTCACACTAACCTCCTTAGAAATTCCTCCATGGTCCAATCTTGTTTTGTAGTGTTTGAACTCACCCAATAACAAATCAACATATCTGCAAATAACAAACACCTAGTCAGTGGTGCAACTAAAAAGCCACGCCATTAGTTGCACTATTTGATCTGTTTATGATAGTACCAATCAATTTCCAAATCCCCGTATACTAAGAATCAGGCAGATTCAGCCCCTATGGATTAGATTGCAGAATTTGCTATATATTTTCACAACTTGCAATGAATTTGGTTACAGCACGCATGGGATCAATACTTCAGTAACAAATTGTTAGCACAGGGCCAAAAGGTGTAATTTTCTCTGCAAGCCAATTGCTAGATTATTTACAAATTCAGTTATATATCCTGCTAGATGGTCTACTCCATAACTTCTTAAGGACAATGACAAAAATTGCTTCCTACAGTAATCATACTGTAAAGGACATCAAGGCTGCCAAGATTAGATTTAGACATGGTGAATTATCAAAAATAATTATAGATAATTATGAAAGGTACCAAAGGAGGGTTCAAAGGAAGCATAACAACAGTAGCAAAAAAGGAGGAGGAAAAACAGATAGCGAAACAGAAAATATCCTAATTGTTTATACTAAGGCTTGACATAAACATACCCATTGTGCTCTATTCCAAGCTCCTTAACCTCCCATTTAGCATTTGCAACCTTATCTGGATACCTGAAAACAAAATTAAGTACCTTATTCAATTGAGCATAAATGTGAGGTGATTCAAAACATCAATGCAGTGCCTGAGCAAAGTACTATTGATCTAACTCAGAACAGTGTCTCAACAACTCAGCATCCATGATGATGCGAATCCACAAATTTTCTAAGGCCAAAAAAAAAAAGGATTGGATGATTTACCCATCAATATGCAAAAGCATCCGTGCACTCATTCTGTGAATGTGCTCAGTCAAATCTGGAACAGAATCCACCTACGACAAAAAGGGCAAAGCACAAAATTATATTGCATCTCTTGGATTTCCAGACAACCAAAGGGTGTTCTCCAGATCTAAACAGGAAAAGGAAGTGCTGCAAAGCCTCCCAAAGTAAAGAGACGTACCAGTGTCCTATAGAACTCTTCAACAGCAGAAGTGTTATTTTTAGACAACACTGAGTGTAGATGGGCTTTAGATCTGTTCAAAACTCGAGCAACCAATGACACTGTTTCAGCAGCTGCACATCTCTCCTGAAGGAAAAACAGGTTGACATGCACTTTTTAAAATGAGGACACAGAAACTAGGTACTAGGGAGTCATATACACAAGTAAACTATCTTTCATCTTTGCAGACAAGTATAAGGAAAAAGATATTTTGTTATACAAAATGCTATGCTTTCTTAAAAACCTAACAAGAAGAAAGGTAACTTCAGAATCACAGATAGTTAGTTCAACCTGTTAAGTTCATTCGAGGAAGGTTTACATTAACAGAGAGACCCATATCCAATGGCTTTACAAGGAATAAAGGATATTACCATAAATGGCTTAAAGAAAAACAACTAGTCAAAAGACCCAAATTTTCGTGCCTACGCTTAAGTACTTTTCCTCAGATATCCATCTAGAATTCTAGATTCTTTTCCTTGTCATAATTTTACCTCCATATCGTACACACAACATTTGCTGAAGACATTTATTATATGCACTTTTGCCCACCACTCTCCGTAGCACTCTTATTCAAGAAATATGATAACCGACTAGCAAATTCACAAGTAACTTCCAAAGGCTAGACACTCACCAATCCCTTCTACATTCATGGCGAAATTTGCCATTCTAATTACCTGCAAGACTATAGGCCTATACCTTGCATGCAATACTTGTCTCCAAACAATCATAATAAGCTAGTACTGTCATATCATCACTTCAGTTATGGCAGCAAGGAAGCCACAGCATAGAAATTTACTACTAAACAAACTTTCAAACCAATATGAAGAATTATCTCACAAAAATGTGAAAAATGTATATCCTAAAAGTTGCACAGCTAGCAGATTTTGTAGACTTTGTACCCCACTTTGGAACAGTTAACTTGATAAAGACTATGGTTGTTAAGTTGCTAATACTACTGATAAAATAGTGCAAACAGATGAATCATATCTGCAGTGGACTAATGCTGCATCTTCGAATTTCAGAGTTTGAGACCATAGGAATTAGCGAACTTGAACTCTAATGAGGAAAGCTCCAAGTCAAATAAGCAAAGAAAGTTTCACTTTTGTTTACGACAGGGAGAAGTTGTATATATCACAGCTCAGTTCCAGATTCAAGAGAATATGTTAAATCTGCAAACGAGAATGGATTATATATGGTTATGTAAGCATGATCAGTTGATCATTAAAAATCAGCAGTTACCTTTAACCCATAGGAAGTGAACATTGAACTGGGAGGCGCAGTTGGCATCACATCCATTTGACCAAAAGTTGAATTCATTGACAAAGGAGATGAAGGTGAATATGAAACATTCTGTGGTTTCGTCCACTGATCAGAGTCTTGAGTTATTTTTGATAAAGCAGCTTTAAGCCGGGCTGAATACAGTACAAGCATTAATAAGGACAATTGAGAAAGGTATCATGCATATATAGCAGTGATAACCAAGAAATGTGTCCCTGATGGATTTTTGTTGGAGAACTCTAAATCCTTACATGATTGATGATCTGGTAAAGGCTTGCCACTTTGACTCCTATCTTGGTGCTCAAATGTCTCGTATACGTAGTGATAAAAGATGCCAAATAGTTGGGAGATACCCTGAAATTATTGTTGAACATGAACAAAAGAAAATCCACAAACTTTTTCTGCTTGCAATTAACTACATGGCAAACCAACTGGTGCTGAATTACATAACTAACCTTAAACAACTCAACATTGACAATTTCCAGCTTTTGCATTAATCTGGCGTATTTGTCCATCATCCTGATTCCAGTGGCAATTTAGCTAGGGAGTATGCATACAAACATTCTTACATTAACACAATCATCTAATACCTTAATAGAGAAAGTGATGAGCCTGTCTGCGATGAAATGTCTCCATCTTTCCAGTGTGAAGAATTGCCTTTTACAATTTTTGTTTTTGGTATCCTACTTGGCAACTGACTGTCTTCATCAATGAAATCCGCTAGAAGGTCTTCATTCTCTTCATCAATAGATGAATTATTTCCATTGCCATGATTATTTCTAATTGATGAGTCTAAAAGCATATTGGACTTTGGGGATTCCGCGGAGCCATTTTCTAGCTTATAATAAAATGGGTTTTCAATCTTAAGCCAAGAAGCAAATCCGAGCTTTTGCTTTCCAGAATCAGCTGTAGTCGAATTCCCATGGAAAGAATTTATTGGCAATTTGGAACTTCTACTGGTAGGAGAGCACAGTGCAGCACCATCACCAGTTAGGCCAGCTAAACTAATTATCTGCGAAGCTTCAGCAGACATTATTGTCCAAGATTCCTTTTCCAAAACCATCCTAAGTGCCTGCCAGAAGAATGAAAAAACAGTAAGCTAAAAATGCTACATGCAAAAGATGCAGAATGACTCACTCAGAACACTTAACAGTCTAAAATTTCCATCTTTGCAGTTATGTACAAAAGGTCTATGCATAAGCACGGTACTGACTAGAGCAACCTATGCATAAGCAGAAAATAGGCATTATCTTTTTTAAAAAAATGTATAGACCTACACTCAAATGCATTATTTATGCATTTCCTTACATATTATAATGATGTAGTGATTTAAGGAATATATTAATCGCAAACCCTTCTAGTATGATTGCAGTAAGGTGCAGCTGCACTCTTTTTGCGCAAACATAAGAACACATGCAGCTCATAGCAAAATCAGCTACAACAAATGGGTTACTACAGATCCTGCACCAATGGAAGAAAAAAAAGTCAGAAAATGTTCCTAAAGACTACAAACACTTCATACACTGCACACGCTTTTTAAGTTATGGTTATAGCCACAGCTACACTAATGCTTAAATTGAATGAGTTATTTCACGTACATATATATTTTGCCGGTGAAAGGACACAATGTAGTTCAAACAAATGGTCTTCAACTTCTGACGGAACTCACTAGCTTCAAACCCACAAAATGCTTCGCCAGCCAAAATGAAGATGGTGAGATCTTCATAGTTCTTCAGGAATTGGTATATGCTAGTTGAACAAACAGCCGTACTAGATAGCAAAACAGATAAGCGACTTGTTGCCAACTGCCAAAGATTTCTTCGTCCTCTTTGAAATGTTTGCGCAACAAGTTTTGTAGCATCTGCCCTCAGCTGATAGAATGGAGAATCCGTTCCTGACGTACTAGCATCAGGACTGCTGACCTCGGATGACGATGCTCTCTCACTTGTTTCAGCTGCAGAACCGTCCTGAGTGACTGCTGCACTTGAGTGACCCCCTCCTACATCAACTAAATTTTCATCGCTATTCTGAGATGTGTCATTCTTGTCTGCTAGATCTGGGACCTTAGTGTCAATATTCTGAAGGGCAAACAAATAAATCATGAATAAGAACAACAAAAACCTGGTATTATAATTAGATTAAGCATATATTGCATCAGATATACACACATATATATAGATTACCAGATCTGAAGATAGGTGAATTTAAATTAGATATATTTCATACTGAAAACAGAAAAGTGTGCATCATATATTCAAAATATAGTTCAACAGAAAATATATAGAACAGTAGCCAGTTCTAATATTCTTATCTATATACAGAATTGATTTAATTATTCTTATCTTCTTTTGGCTTTCAATGCGACTACATAGTCCATATGTTCAATGAGGCAGAAAAATAAACTTAATAGTTTCTCATATTGGTTTACTTTGATGTGTTGAACATTGGCAGTATTTGCCACTAAGTTCATATCTGTTAATGAGAGACACATTGTGAAGATTTCGGCAACAAAAGTGACAGCAAAACAATAAATGTTACCTTATTGCCTGGGGAAAAGCTCATAATAGCATAATATGAGCACATCAATGAAAATAAGCTCTCAAGGGTTCTCAGTAAGCAGGGACGAAGTTTAGGTTCAGGAACTTGAACACAAAGATCACTATATGTAAACCTGCAGAGAAACTTTTTTGGTTAAGCAAGTGCTTTAAGCTGGATCTCTTCCTGACTTGCTTCTAGTCTCTATTCCAAACTTCAAATCTTCCAGAGAAAAAAAAAACAAAAACACAAACCATTTTGTGGGGCCCAAAATAATTTACCAGAGAAAAAGAAAGAATCTGGCTCCACCACAGAAAATTCAAATATGAAGCTGTCTCAAAAAGTACTAATGATATATGCGTTCCATGCAATATCCATGTCATCCGAAGCACTATGATTCTGCTTAAGATTAGAATGCAGCTAAAAGAATAAGGGGGTTGAACACACCTATTTTTCTGCATATTATTTCCAATCTCCTGCAATTACTTCACAATTAGAAAACTGAGAACATAGGATATCAATATATTGGTATGGACAATCAGCAGTAAATATAGAGCAAGACGGAGCATGCCAATAAAGAAAATCCAATACCTCTTCCAACATTTCTTTCAGGACATAATGTGTCCGAGAGAGTACTTCCTGCAAGAAGAAACTCTGCATCTTTTCAGCCATGCCACTAACGTCACCCATCAGTGCATATGCATCAACAACCTATATCCATAAGTAATTGTTAAAGAGCATTATTCTAGAGAATTAGACAGAATAATTACAATGTCAAACCAAGAACCCATAAAAAATGATCTTGAGAACACTCACAGTAAGATAGCTTTCTTCATTGAAAATTTGGCAAACACCAAGTAAATGGGTGTCCAACTTTTGGATTGTCCGAACTAACCAGGCCTGCAAATTAGTCAGAGCAGAAATATCATCACAAAGATAAACATGAATCAAATCAACTAAAGAACAATGCAGATAGCTAGGTTAAATTTGAAGGTGCAGCTATTTTCTCTGTTTGAATACACATATCTGTACTCCTATATAGAAAAAAACAAGTTGGTGGTGACGTTGTGTTTCCCATCCCACCACTCCAACAGGTGGGCCCATGCAGTCAGCAGACAGGACTTTTCTCATGCTGTTGTTCCCCACTCCAAAGCTTCCATGGCCTCTGTTTACCCTTCCGATGGCTACTCTGCGACTTCTGGATAAGTTCGCGAAGGGTGCCAAATGTGTCGCTTGATGTCAGCAAGGATGGGACGTGGTGGGGTGGGGGTGGGCGTATCAATCAGTCTCATGAACTGTTGCTTAGTTGGAGGCGGTTGTCATTAGTGAGGATCATCGGATGTGACAATGTAGTGGCGAAGCCTGTGCTAACAGATGAAGTCGCTGAAGCAACTGTGTACTGTGAGCACTCAAGAGATGAGGAGGGCGAGGGCGGTCGATATTTCTGCCACCGCTACGAGATTGTCCAGTGGCAAGGGTATGGAGGTGGCAACGCTACCTGTGCAGGAGAAGAAACAGAGAGAACAAGGAAGAAAAGGAGCCGGCATTGTGCCATTGTGACTTGTGAGGAGGACTGGAGTATTCTGGGGGGATAAATTGGCCAGGGCCTGGAAATGGCAGCCCGTGAAAGAGCAATGGGTATTTTGTCCTTAATTTGCACGAACTAGAAAAAATAATTGCACAAAGCAGTTTTCACACGTGAAAAACAAAAATCTGTGATGTAACTTGCATGGAACAAGACCTGAATGCTAACTCCGGTTTTAAATATATGACATTTTTTAACTAATTGGCCAGTCCTAAATGTCATATATTCAAAGAAATGGAGGGATTATCTCGTTGCAATTGGATATCGTTACCTAGCTTCTCTCTTATTTAGCACCTATTCCCTAAAGGGAAATATAGAGCAGGAGAACAAGGATACTTGTAAAAGAAATTTAGGTAGTGATACATGATTTATGACCTTAATGTATTCATATACACTATGACATCAGGATATTACTGTCACGGAGCAATGAATGGATACTGTACTAGCTAATGGTATGAATTCAGTGTATTGGATGTTCCGTTGCAAGTAACACAGTTAACTAGTACCAACAGAAATTCAGATTGACTTAAGACAACTTACAATTTTCGGATTTAAGGATATAAACATCTGACTGTCCATAGGAGGTGAGCAAAGCAAAAGATATAATTACCTCAATCCCTCGTCCCATTTCTTGCACAGCAGAAAGGCCTGAATAATTCTCCAAAATTTGCAAATACTCAGGCAATAATTGGAACGCCTGCAAACATCAGCACCATATCATTACAGACCTAACATAATTATTGGGGGAAAATAATAACATAGCAAACACATATATTATGATTGTTCAGGTCAAAAGGCAACAAATCCATATTCCTAGATGTNGATTTATGTGTTTGAATTTAATCATGGTAACATTAAATGAACAGCTGCTCATATTAGCTTAAAGAAGTNACACTATTGAAGCGAGAAAAATAACAACAGCCAAATTAAGCTCACCTGAAAGTAATTTTGTTTCTCAACAAAAGTTTCAAGTTCCATCTGCATGTCTAGTGCATGGCGCAGCTCTGTAAGAATAGGAAGAACATCCTGCATGACACAAAAACTAAACCTTTTTTATTTACAGATCTTCAATTAGGAGTACCTTGAACTAGTGATAGTGGAAGGAAAAATCATTTGAATTTACTGTGTCACCAATAGTTTCTCCTTAAAGACACCAATTCATAATAGGATGGTCGTTAGTGGTCTACAAGGGAGGGTTTGGGACCAGCCACCAAGCTTTCAAGTAAATGCTGCAAATTATTATAATATATAAGAGCAAGCACCTACCAGCAAGGCTTGTTTCTTCTTTGATTTTACATTGACAACCAGATCCCTCGACACCTCATTCTTCGAAGAGGTTATATGCCTCCGTCCATTCTGAAATATTGATCTAACTTTAAGGCCTGGAGCCCTAGATATCCAAGAAGGCATTGAACAAAGCCAGAGAGGACAAAGTTTCACGGCATCTTACCATGCATATTACATTTGCAACCTTTAAGTCTTGTTCTAGTTCCATCACTAACTGCATCCCCTTCACTGGCCAAAACTAAATATCAGTAATCCGAAATGTCTTTTAAAAGGAAGTCAACAAAGGCCACATTTTTGGCACAACAACTGAGGCAAAACTAGCAATAGATATCTTCA
>JAZFNS010020007.1:95271399-95282044 GCA_037127165.1 Alloteropsis angusta | reverse complement strand
CTAGGATTTCTCTCTTTTTCTAGAGTGTCCACCTAGAATCCTAGGTGGCTTCACCTGGAGGCTTCGAAAGGAGCCTCCAATTAGTAATATTAAGATTGTTGTATGTACTTTAAGTGTGACTTTTCTTTTTGTGTGTTTGCATAAACTTTTTAAATAAGACGAAAGGTCAAACGTTTTACAAAAAGTCAACAACGACAAATATTTCGATACGNCTATGCAACTTCAAAAACAAATCATTAAACCATTGAAATCATGTCGATGCCCAAACATCAATATTTTAACCAAAGGGATTTTATATAACTGCTAAAGTTATGAAATTCGACCGAATAATCAACACCAATAACAGATAAATATTTCATCGTGCCACATGTTGTATTTATCATGTTGCTTGCCTTGGGCCGCCCACGTCTCATAGCTCTGATAATTTTTTGGCCATTGGCCCGGGCGCTAAACTGGTTTTGCCATGTTATTTTCTTACCTTCATGGCTATCAACACCGTCCACCGGATGTCCTTTGCTAACAACGGCCAAGGAGTGCCCTGCCTAACCACCGCACCAGCTATCCGCCGCTGCAGCCGGGCTGGCTGCCTTCCAAAGCCATCCTTCTAAGCCCAGTGATAGCGGCAAGCCAAGAACCCGAAGCACGAAGAGGAGCCTCAAGCACGAACACAACATCACAATGTCCTGCAATGTCGTTCAACGACGAAGTCTCATGTCTCCGCACTACTATCCTAGGAAGTGTGATTAATTATTGGTGCACAAAATAGTGTTACCTCCCTCTATCTTAAAATATAGTGATTTTTTACTTTGTCTTAAGTCAAATAGGCACATGAGCTTGACCATAGTTTATGGAGAAGAGTATTATCCCTCTATTTTTACTTACATGTCGTCTAAGGTTTGTCCTAATTAAGTCAAATCTTGATAACTTTGACTAAGTTTATAGAAAAAAAATAAAAACATTTATAATACCAAATTTGTTTCATTAACCCACCATAAAGTATATTTTAATAGAGTATATGTTAGATAATATAGTTGTTGCTACATTTTTCTATACATCTAATCAAAGTTGGCTTAGTTAGACTTTTTTAAATGAGAATTTTATTGATTTCAAGATCATTACATCAAGGTGATACAAAATTCTTGCAACTCTCCCACATCTGCCTTGTCTAGAAATAAAAATGGAGTATGCCACATCAAAGAAATGAACTATGCCTCATAATAATGCTCACTTGATAAAAAAAAATTGACTTATGATATATTTAAAATTTCCATATCTCGGGGTGGAAGGAATATAAATTATAACCTTAATCACACCGTTACATTCATAGACCGTGGGCGGGAAAGCACATGCAAACTTGCCTCCTCTGTTTCCCACTCGTCAATCTCTTACAGATACAAACAACTCCTACTGCCAGCATAGCCGGACTCCTGATATCTCACCTAATAACCAATTAAGGCACCTCAATCCAATGCAACAACGAAGTAGCACCAAATGAATAAAAAATCAATGACCGAATTATTTGTTGGCAGCACCAGATCATTGGGCTAGCTAGTACTGGATGATGGAGCGGTAGTAGGTGTTGGGCACCCAGTTGGCCGGGATCACCTGGTTCGCCACCAGCTGCCTGCCCGACCCGTTGGTGATGCGCAGCGAGAAGGGCGCCTGCAACCTGTGGTTGGAGTCCATCCTCCAGATGGATCCCCAGGACTCGCGCATCGGTGCCCAGGAACCGGAGTTGGCCTCCATGAGGTCCACCTGCACCACGTCGCCGTCGCCGTCCTCGAACTCGACGAGNAGTAAACGGAGTTGGAGCCCTCCTCGACGTGGAACGTCACCTTCTGGCCGGGGTAGTTGCAGGGCACCCTGCAGGAACAAGCCATGTGAATTTTAGATTTGGAATAGGCATCAGAACACAAGTCCACAGTGCATCGACAGGCTCCAAATTTAGAGTGAGCACAGCAACAGCTGGTGGACTACAAACTGTGAAATAGTAGCAATAGTGCTAAATATTTCTGAGAATATAATCTACGTGGGCCCCAGTTAAACCGGTCGTTGTCGTTACAGTCGGTTGAGCAAAAGTACAAGGGCTCCACACAACAGGTAAGCTAGACGGTCGAGCTAATGATTATGTTCTGCGGCTCTGTGCAACGAGCACTACTGGGTTTAGTACCCACCTCTTGAACTGGATGTCGATGATGCCGGCGTGGCGGAGCTCGTCGTTGCGGCCAGGCTTGGCCATGGCGCCGAAAGCCGTGCCGCTGAGGTCGAAGTGGTACTTAGCGACCGGGTAGTAGTTCATGTCGGTGATGATCACCGTCTGCGGGTTGCCAGAGCACGCAGCGTTGTTGACGCATCGTATCTGAGAAAGGGAAGCAAGAAACGGTGTCAGTCGAGGATAGGCCAGTATCCATTTACACGACGGCAATGCAGAGACGAAATGGTGTGCGCACCTGGTAGCAGGAGCCGCAGCCCTTGCCGTCCTTGAATAGTGGCTCGTTGCCGCAGGACGTCATCGCCGAGAACGGTGGCAGGTTCACGTTCTTGAACCCGCAGGCGCCACCTGCAAGCACACAAAATGGATGCCACGGCATGCAGAGTTTTTACTGATCGTCCCAAAAAAGAAAAGAAAAGAAAAGGCATTCAGCTACACCTACAGGTACAACGCTACGAGCGCCATGCCCGGCAATCGTGCAGGTGGTCAGGTACGTACCGTCGTCGTCAGGGCCGGCGCCGGTGGGTGCCCCATACCAGGTGGCCCTGGCGGACTCCCAGTTGGGGTCGGCGGTGAAGTCGGACGCGGTGAAGTTCACCGGCCGAGCGCACGAGCCATATGACACAAGGAGTGAGAAGAGTAGTGCTGCAAGTGCAGCAGCAGCCTTGGAAGAGGTGGCCATCTTAAACTAGCTCAGTGCAACGAACACAATCCTAGTCGACTCCAATCTCAAGAGCGAAGGTAGCTACACTACCAGCAGTGAGCAGGCAGGAGGCTTGGTGTTTTGGATGGTTGGGGAAGAGCACCTCGCCGGGGGGTATTTATAGGCGGGAAAAAGACTCGACGGAACGCAGTGCGCAGCGATCACCATCAAGGGCTGTTGCACCCGACGTCTCTTTGGTAGGGGTCACATGGCTCCGGAGCAAATCATGCGAGGAGACTTGGGGTCATGCGTGCACCATTAAAAAAGTAACGGCCTCTTGGCAGTTATTCCATGCTGTGTATTGTCGACGGTGCCTTGTACCTGTGCACTGATTTTTGGGACATTTTCTTATATGTTCGCCATAGGAAATGCGCAGCTAGCCGGCCCCTTCGATGATGCGGTAGGAACGGGAGATTCGCGCGCAGCCAGATACAGGAAAGGTCAGGTTTTACACAGAATAAATAGAACAGGGACATCATTATTGGTACAGGTAATGCAATCATTCGTAGCGATTCTGTGTACCAAACCGCTGATTATGTGTTGGGCGAGAGGCACCTAATCCGTTTCAGTTTCCTATAAGAAAAATGATGTGCCATACTACCGAGTACCGACACAATATAAAGAGAGAATTTTGTATTTGCCACTGAAAAGTACAACCTATTTCCTGTGTGTCACTGGAAATTACTCTATTCCTTATGTGCCATTGTTTCCAGCGCTCGCAGGCGGAAGCGGCCCCTGTGACGCCCGTGTAGACCACGAGGCGGGCGCCTACTACCCGCAAGGCCGCCCGTCGCGGCCCGTGACCCCGCCCCATGCGCCGGCTGTGGGTCCGTGCTGCGCCGGCTGCGAGGCTGCGCCGCGTGCTGCGGCTGCACCGGATCGATGCGCCGCGCACGCACACTGCGAAGGCCTGCCACGCACCGGATTGATGCAGACCCGCGGCGATGACGAAGAGGCTTGGGTTAGAGATGAGATGCAAATCGATTTGGGATAGGATAAGGCTGCTTCAGTTGTGGATGAAGATGAACAGTGAGGTAAAACTGTCCGACTAGTGTAGCACGAAGGAAATGAAAAATTAGAAACAATGACATACTCCTATGAAGAATGAAACGATTTTTAATGGCACACAAAAAATGGGTTGTGTCTCTCAATGGCAAATACAAAATTGTGTCCAATATAAATACGAATTGTTACAAATTAAATACATGAAACTACCTTCCTACAACTGTGTTCTTTGTGGAGAAAATGAAGAGGAAACACTTTCTAACTTGGTCCTGGAATTTCATTGTTCAAAATCTTCTTGTGAATCCCCAAAAATGCAGATTGACAGGCCCTTCTAACTGTATGGAAGTGATAGTTCTAATGTGCGTGAGTTTTTTTTTTTAGAAAACCAGATCTTTCGATTACTCAAATCCAGGGTTACGATCTTTCGCTACTGTTTCTTGAAGCCACAACGGAATGCAAATCAGCCATTTTAGAACAGGTGCCTCTAACTATCTCCAACGCGAGACCCAATAGGAGACTCAAACCCAAAATGGGTCTTCGACGATACTTTTTCAGTCTCCAACAGAGTACCTATGCTCATTAAACCCAAAATATGTTTCAGGAGAGACACAACCTAAATCTGAGTATCCTCTCTCTTCTAAAAACTCATTCGCAGAGAGAGTTCTCTTTTGGATCTCATTGTTGGAGAAGACAAAAAATGAGTATGGAACTCTTTCACTGTAGCGCTATGCAAATGTGAAATATGTCTTGTATTTTTGGTCTCATTGTTGGAGAAAGTCTCAGCTAGTGAATTTGCCTCTCTACGAGCGAAACAAACTCTAACAGAAACAAAGGACCTACACAACTCTCTAATATCATGCCAAAGCCCTGCAATAACCGACCTATCCAAAGTTGTTGAATTCAGAGTATTCACCTGCAGTGAGTTATCCGATTGCAAAATAACCTTTGTGGACCCCACCTGAACCAAAAGTGCCAAGCCATCACACATTGATGTCGCTTCTATCACTCAATACTTCATGTAACCGGCCATACCACCTTGCTTACGCCACCAAAACATGACCCAGATGGTCACGCAGAACCGCAGCTCCCGCCCTACGCTCGCAAAGAGCCATCAAAAGCTCTATCGGAGTTCACCTTGAGTCTTTGACCTAGTCTTCCTTTGACGGACACCAAACCTGTGTCTGCCTTGGAATGTGCGGAGTTTCTAATCAGTAAGAAATTGTTATATCTTTAATTAAAAACATATTTCATTGCTAAACTGCAAGAATTAGTTTCTTAAAAAGTTGGCACGGGTTATCCATGGTTCCAAGAAGTATTTCTTGGATATTAGAGAGTGTCTTGATTCTCACTTGTAATAGTTTTTTTTTTCTTTCACAATTGACTATGTAACTTCCTTTTTAATATACTTTCGGTAGGTAGGCTTCGGTTCTCCCAAAAACATGTAGATATATAGAGTACATAACAAAATAATAATGCGGTGAACGCCGTGTTATGTTTTAGAATATTGGACACATGGTTGTTGCAAGAGTGCAGATGCCCTGCAAAGTTAATTGAGAATCTGCCTTTAGCTATACGTAGGACATGTAAAACACTGGTTGTTCAATTCTTTGCACCGTACCAACACTATGTCCTGGTAGCGTCATGTTGAGTTCTACTTTTCTAACAAATTACAAATAGAGAAACATACACTAAGTTAGTTTGTTTTACCGAAGCGACCCATTCAGCTGATCGATAACCACCAACACCAGCTACACGTTTGCATATATGTCTCCTCAACTTCTGCCCCACAAACAATGTTAGGTTGACCCTTTGATATGAACCTACAAGTATTTTACCCATTTTGGAGAGTAACCAATAACACATTCAACTTAATTTTTAGTGACAGATGCACATATAACTAGATATAATATTAGAAATTAAAATACATATCTACTATATACAAGAAGATACTCTATATGTTCCAGAAAATAGCTATTTATAACATTCAAATTTTATAGAAATGAACCACATCTAAGTTCTCATGGGACCGCAAGATGCAGTTGACTACTATTGTCCCTAATATAGTATGTGCATAGCTGAATCCCTTATATTTTAGAACAGAGCAGTACACAAGGGAAAAGAAATTACAAAGACAGGTAGGGAGTGAGAGGATGGGTGGGCTTTGTGAATGGCATCAAAATTAGTGACAGACAAAGCACCAGCTCTTCTCTTCGCCTCATCTTTGATCTACACACAATCGAAAAACTAAGGTGGATGTGTGTTGGATATCTGAGGTATCAGAAGTGAAGCTTCCTAAGTGGATTTGAAAGAAATCGATGCTCATAAATAGCCTAGAATAGATAAAGGTGAATTAGGCAACTAAATATCTTAACATAGTTCCATACACTAATTGTACAAATGTAAACTAGCAAACTATCTATATGTGTAAGTGTGTAACTAATGTCCCACTATCTAGATTTTGGACTAGGCGGTCGTTAGTACTGATATTCATGCACTAAATTTTTTTAAGATATTTTCTTAGATGTTTATACTAAACAAGGTTGTGTGCAGTCATGCAGAGGCCGGAAGGCTGCGTGCGTTACTGCAGAGGCCGGAATGTAATTCTATTTTCAAAAAAACATTCCACTATGAATTTGCATCCTTCCCAAAAAAATTTGCAACCTAGAGCTAATCATATCAAGATAATGTTCTATAAAAGTAAAAGCTCACAAATTGCAAATTTAAAATTCATAAATGTAAATTAGTGGGTTAATGATGCAAAGTTGGCATGAAGATTTATCATGTGGTATTGGTAGTCTCTAAGACGCCACTGGTCCACGTCGGAGTTCCACCAAGGATATACTCCCGGCCGCCAATTATTACTTCCTGGTCAAAACCTTGAGCTTACCGCTAAGGTTTCTCAAGATGGACGTTAACCTAGCCAATAAGTAAAGGTTTAGATCACCTACTCTTCTCGATATCTTAACACCGCCTTTAGTATCGAGCTATCCATCAGGGATAGGGTTTCTCATCCCCTGCACAAAATCGTCATCGTCATTCCACACTAAGCCCATGTTCGAAGACTTACCGGTGAGTCACCAAAACTGCAAGGGACCGGTGCACCAAGCTTACAAGGACGGCTCATTCCAAGAAACAAGCACAAAACATATACACATTGCAATTTCTCTCTATGGGCTTATTCTAGCACTAATCACTCTCTCATGGTGTGTTAGTAGGCTTTAGATGATCAACTTTTCATTATGTTGGCTTAGATGTCTTCTTAATGTGTATGGACTACCTGTAGACTCTAGCACCCTCAAACGACCATGAGAAGGTGTATTTATAGTCCAACACCTCAAACTGGTCGATGTTCCAACAGATCTTTTAAACTGTGAACACCGCTCCTCCCTCCATACCTCAGCACTGTTTTGATTTGAATGTCGTTGCTTTTCTTTTAAATCCTTTGAATGCCATTGCTTTGGCAATGCTTTGAAACTGTAAACACTTCTTTCTCCATAAATCGGCGTCGCTTTAGTTTTGAACACCGCTGCTTTTCCTTAGAGCGGGTTATCCTTAGAGTTCTAGGGTTCTACATGCTACTCCTTCCGCCATACCTCAGCACTGTTTTAGGATCTACACATCGCTTCTTTCAGTGCTACTATTTCTATACACACGGGTGATTTCGTGTCATGAGCGGAACTTTCGCCGTCTAGAAATTTAGCACACTAGCACTTGGTACTTTGGATGTAACTTCTTGCTCCAAACTACGATTATTATGATCATATACGTCATGGAAATTTTATAATTCTCTACAAGGTTCTGTAATCTTCCATCTATTTTGACCCCATTTTATCTTGTAAAAATCCATGTAAACATGCACATGTCATAGTACACGCAACTTCTACCACTATGTAAATTTCAATTGTTCATACTCTCTCCATCCCAAAATGTAAGCATTTATTGACTTCTATTATTCACATTTCACCAATCATTTTATTCAAAAAAATGTGAAAAAATATTATTTTTATGACATATTTTATCATTGTATATATTTTAATTATATCATAATTGTTTTTACATTTTCACAAATTTTTTGAATAAAAGGAGAAGTCAACAAATGCTTATATTTTGGGATGGAGGGAGTAGATGTTTTGTATTTTGTCCATAACTATTTGCTCCAAATCAAATTTAATTTCGATCGTCTTGTACTTTATGGAAAGATTACGAAATTATTTAAATATTTTGGTACCATTCATTGATTCTGATCAATTTTTCATGCTAGAGCATACGCCAGAAGTTCTGGCACTCAGTCGTCACTTGATCTGCCGTGTATATTTCCAGGATCTTCTTGTTTTGGGTGTAATTTTCTACTCCTGATTCCGATTGTGATCTTGTATGCTCTAGAAAGCTTGTGAAATTCTGGACATGCTTTTCTTGAATACCTCATATTTGATCTTATGATATTTAATGGTACAATTACAATTCATCCTTCGCTTTGTCCCGGTCACTAGGATTTCTCCTCTTGTTTTCTTTACTATGGCTTAGATGCAATGACTTGTAATCAATCTTTAGGACCTAAAGGGCCATGGATACATGTATTTAATAAATTAGTCCATCAACCCGTGCTCCCTCATATGCTAATATTTTTAAAAGCTATTGTATTTAAGATTTATTTAGAAATTAAACTCCTACCTAATAATAATAAAATGTTTACATACTACACTTTTTTTTAATACTTCAACATAATACTCATATTGATGTTATTATCTTTTTCCATTCTTGATTAATTTTTAATTAGTAATTATTCTATATACTTTCCATATTCACACTTTTTTTCATTTTTTATCGCACCTCCATACATTTTATTTAGCACAAAGAATAATATTTTTTATCACTTCCTCACGTATACATGCATTGATGTATAAGTGGTCTACATGGACATGGTGATACTCATCACGCGTATATACCTTAACTTATTATTTCTATATTAACAATGCCAAATAGGTAATCTAGAATCATATATTAGTTTACTTTTGTACTTTGTAGGATGCATATGAAGATAATTAGATGAAGATTTAGATGTTTAGTTTAGGTATCTTTAAACTTAGATACAAATTTTAATGTCATTTTGAGTTATCTTTTATAACGAGAAGCGTTGATAAATTAGATAAAGATTATGTGTTAATTTAAATTATTTTTATAATGGCATAACTCGATAATTTAGATATTGTTTTAGAGTTGATTTTAGCATTTTTTAATGGTAGAGGTGGGTAATATTTTAAAAAATATAATAGACCAATGAATATGGTTATTAGAGTTTACATGGTTCATGTTTCTCATTTTGTGGGAATTTGTAGGACTTATCTATTTTTATAGTGTGTCTCGTGAGAACTAATATGGAGTCTCCAATTAAAACAACTAATGATACAATGCTACCGAATTATTTCCTTGAGCTATCTATCATTTGAACACAATACCTACATAGATATATACTTATTATTTTCCTCCAATTGTGATAGATTTTAGTTAAGAATTGTTCTATAACTTTTTTCATACACATTTATGATCTTAAATTTTCAGTTTGCATCACACATATGCATTTGAATTTATGTAATAAACCATAAGTTTGAACTATAATTTGAACGTAGAAATCTATATTCTCGTCACTTTCCCTATTCTTTATAAATGACAATGCACATCATGCGTATATACCTTAGTCAGTATATCATATACCAATAGTGTATGAAATATATGATTTAAAATCTTATATTAGTGTATATTTTAAATTAAGATGATTTGGACTCAAATGTAGCATTGTCTCATTATTTTTTATAATGACAAATGTCGGTAATATAGATGTAAAGTTAATGGGTTACTTTAAGTGAGTTTAAGTATTCATACTGGGCAGTTTAGTTTTGAATTTAGGATATTTTTAATGTTTTTATAATGGCATAAGTGGTAATTTTTTTTATGAAGATTGGGATGTTACTATATAATGGCAGAGGTGGGTAATTTAGATGTAGATATAGGGGTTACTTTAAGCTATTTTCATAATATCATTGGTGGGTAATTTTAGAAAAAGATCTAATGGCTATGACTTGAGTGTTCTATTGATTGCTAGATATTTTGCTTTTTGTGAGAATTTCTAGGACTCTTTTTCTAGAGTGTCAACCTAGGATCCTAGGTGGTCTTAGCTGGAGGTTTTAAAAGGATTATCCAATTAGTAATACTAAGATATATTAGTTTCAAAGCTATTTTATCATTAATTACCAAAACCACAATCGTGGTTTAGAGAGCGATTTTCATTATAGGATTTCATTGCTCCGTGTTCACCAAATCACGTTGTGACTAGGGCAAACCTGCAACGTACTGCACGTAATTTGTGCCATCAGAGTGGACACGGTTACAACCCATTTCCTTTTTCCCTTCGCACTGGTGTAGTTTCTCTATCTCTTCTCTGTCTCTACTCTTTAAAAAAAACCAAAAGGGATTATTTTTTAGCGTCACAATATGAGAGGACGAAACTTCGTCTCCGCGTGCGAACCTTCGTCCCCCGACCTCGCGTCTCGCGTGCTTGGTTTTCGTCCGTCGTCCCCCGACATTTTTCCTACCCCCACGCCCAGTCCGCCCGCGCCCCGCTGTTGCCTCCTCCGCCGCCGCTCCTCCAGCTCTTGTTGGTCGCCCCCAACGCTGCTCGTCCACGATTCGCTGTCGCAGGTCTCGCCGTCGTGACCCCCTCCCCCCCC
>JAZFNS010020007.1:95183690-95201704 GCA_037127165.1 Alloteropsis angusta | reverse complement strand
AACAGGAAGAAATTAGTCACAACCCAGAGCAGATGTAGAATTAACACAGAAAAATGAAATGCATGAATAATTTGTATGAAACACCTAGAGTGACATGATACAGTAACAGCTCAATTTGTTTGCTAGCTGGTACAATAAAACATACTGGAGAAAAAAATAAGTAATTGATTTCAAAGCACCTAAAACAAAATATATTACCAAAGAAACATGATGAGTGAGTGAAGGATTTCACAACTGACCTGAATACCAACATAAAGGACAAGTGAATTAACTAGAGGAACATTGTAACGAGTACCAGCAACATTTGCCTCGTTTTGTGGTAGCAACAACTTCTGCTTTAGANAGGGAGCCTTCTGGTCTCTGCACAGATGTAGAACATGAGGATATCATGTTACCTACCTACTCCGTCCATTAAATTAAAATAACTATACTTTCTAATGAATGCAGCAGATCTATCTAGGTGTCTAACACTACCCACAAAAATTATAGAATTATGAAGTTGTATATATTGGCCTTGCAACAGAGATACATATGATAAGCACGTAAATACAAAAGTAGAGATTATTGCCGTTCACCTTTAGGTATTCATCAACCTGAGCCTTCATTTGCTTTGCCTTCAAAGCACCATCCACGTCGGTCATGATTCGAGGAGCTATTGAAATCTCCGGTAGCAGATCAATCTATTTCACAAGAAACAACTAGAATTGATCAAACATCCATAAGCATGGGACTGGAGGAATGGAAGCACAAAGTCTTCAAAAGTGGCAAGTACCTTTAAGTTAGGAGTAGAGGGATCTGGAAGTCTCATATTGCGTGGAAAAGCACTAAGAATAACATTACGCATCTGAATGCAGCTTGGAGGAATCACATCGCAAAAACTGAAGTGATAGTCACAAAGAAATTCAGGGAAGTCATGCAATAGCACAAGCAGCACCCTTAAGGTTCCTTTGTACAAAAGGAGAATCTGCAAATGAAACAACAGAACAAAGAAAATCAGCAAATAATAATCAGAGAGGTATAACTGAAAATGCAAGAACCAAACTTACAGGTTGTCCCAGTTCAGCATTTCTTAAGTATGGTTCCATGAATTTGAACAAATCCACAAGCAACCTCTGGAAAAACGGCCATCCTTTTTGCAAATTGCACATCAGTAACTTTGGCATGAAGCATCGATGGCTCACCAACTCAAGCCAAGCAAAACTATATGAAAAATATAATTAGTTAACAACCAAAAAAAGCTATAGTGATGTAGCGGCCTCCAACCATGTAACTTCTTTAAATATTAAATAGCATTTAAAAACTATTCAATCTGGAGATCATGCATTCGAAAAGATTTAGTCCCATGAACATGTTATGACAACTACTGCTTCATAAAAACAAAAGCATTGAATATTAATTTATAAGAGGCAAATTGAAGAATTAAAAAAAGGTCAAGTGGGCTCGAAAAGACAACAAACCTCCAAGCAGGAACTCTCAAGGGTTGCAGAATATGGAATGCATTTGCAAATGCAGTCAAAACCTGGGAAAACTAACCACGTCAGATAAATGGTCCAAATGTTTTGGAAACGTGAAACTGCTTTAACGTATAAATTACCTGAAAATTAGCGCTGTCATGGTGAAGGTCAGAGGTAGTAAGCTCACTTAGCAGATTTATAAACAAACGAAAATATGGCCTAGGATTGAAAGAAACTTTCTTTTCTTCAGCATCTTTCTGAATCATCCTAGCAGTCACAGCAAGGATCTGCACACAACAATCAAGGGAAACCTTTAAGCAAATACCAATAATATATTCTTCAAGTGCACCATTAATTCAGGTAACCACTTACCTTATGGAGGAGACTGCCTTTATTTGGTCCTAAATCCACCGACTGCCCAAAGAATAGAAATTATCATCGGCAAGCACAGTTTATATGGAACATCTTACATATCCAAGGCAACAAAATAGTGCTTTCCCCACTACATTCAGTGATTAACAAAAGCCTTTTGTAGTAAAACCAACTTAAAACATGTTCTATGTGATTATTTGGTAAATAAATTCACTTGAAAAGAAATGAACAAATTTTCATCTTTAATGCAGTCCAAGATGTAGGTTTATATCCTTTAAATCTAAAGCAATTACAAGATGCAACTAAAACAACAAAACCAGTAAGACAGTTAGCTATAATATTCAGAACAGAAATGTATGCACAACCATTCTGAAAATATGCATTGACACAAAGGGTTGTATACTATGACCCCCACAACAATTTTCACGATCATTTAGTTCCTAATCCATTCTCCAGACATGGTCAATACTAACCAAGAAACTTTGTGGACTCTTTCCATCCAATAAACAAAATGAAAATCTTACATAACAACATTTCCAATATACCCAAAATTCACTAGTTCCATATGAACTTCGAGTTCACGTGATATTTTCACTGGTAATAACGGTAGAAGCAACTCCAGATTCATTTAACTGCATTTTACAGCTCCAACGAACAGTTATAATACCAAGTTTAGCATGGACCCAACAAGCCCCAAGAAATCATATGGAATGTTCATGCTTGATCATACCCTAATAGTGGACTGGACATGCATGCTAAAAGACCTTGAGTTGGCCATAAATGTAAGCTTGGTTTTAACCTCCTAACTATAAATATTATGTGCATGAAATCTCGTGCGCTTAATGAAGCATAATCAATACACAAAGAACTACACACCAGAGGTTGTGAGCACACAAATAGCACAAATTTAAATATACCTTGACAATTGAAACCACGAGCTTTGAATACGAATCAATTGAAAAATATGAAATCTGCTGTTGCTGGGATGATTGCTGAGATAGTCCACTAGGAGCAATAGCTTGCTCGGACACTAGAGAGTGTGCGATAGCAAGTTCCTGGACAATTTTACAACATCAGAACTAAGTATCATATAGATGAGTAAGAATATAGAGAACAAGATAAAAGAAATTACCGTCAGACTAATGAAAAAACGGTCAGTTGTATCATCTCCCTTAAGCAAGCCATTCTGTTGCAGCTGAACAATATAATGACCATACACAGAATCACCCATAGCAGGATGATCACATATTTGACACCAATCAGAAAATAGGACTGCAACCTGTGAACCAAAAATGCATATTAGCTCTCTAGGAAGTTTAATTAAATACTAGTGTTGGCTGTGACAACTCTTGCAAAAAAAAATTGAATAATGCCTGAACATCAAAGAAAAATATGGTTCAATGTGTTTCATAAACCTTGTCCTGGAAATCAGCAGCATTAGCAAAAGCAACGCCATCAGCATCTTCTTCGCTATTCATCAAAGGACGACCAGATAGAACCTGCCAACATTCGGGAGCAAACAATGTCAGGAAGAACATATATTGTAAGGAAATTAGTGATAATATATCATTATTTAGACCTTTTTATCTCTCAATTGAATAACCTTTTCATCCTTCAAAGAAGCATAATTAGTACTGTTGTTGAAGGTACTCCTTGCAATTTCAATCAAGTGCTGCAATGAATCAGGTGACCCAGGCCTGGTTGCAAGCTGTAACACAAAATACATTACCATTTATTGCTGACAAGCCAACTAGGAGACAAGAAAAGAAAATAAAACATACACTCATAAATACCTTCGATAAGGCATCAACAACATTAAAAAGCTCAGAGACGCTACTGGAATCTTGGGTGACCAATGTCTGGATTAGTGATATAGCAAATTCCGTTGCAGTCTCTGAGGACAAGCAAATGCAATCCACAAATACTCAGTGATCAGAATTTTAAAAACAATACAGTGGCATATATATTGCTTAAAAAATTAAGAGGCACAAAGATTTCATCAAGCTTCTTAAGACAACATAACTGCTGAAGATGCTAGACCATTGCTGTAATTTTTGACAGTGTTTTTTCTTATTTTGATAATACATTGCTTAACTGACAGCTTTTGTTTTCCACCATGATAAATTTTTCACCGTAGGCAGAAATTCATGTACCTATGTCAGATTTGCCATGAGATAGACCAGACTCAAACATAAGCAAAACCAAATTTCTTTTCATTTTTTTAAAATTAACTGGTTATCCAACAGTTGCTCGTCAGAAGCATGCGTTGGCATATTGCACATTTTAAAGCACTCTATTGACTGAGTCACTAAGATTGCAAGAACTCGTGTTGCTGGTTTCTTTGATAAACCCAAAAAGGCAAGAAGTCAAGGATCTCTTTCGTTTCATGCTGCATTGAAGCTCCTGCCAAGTTTCTGTTAAAAAAAAATGTTGTGCACTGGTTCTTGTGCTCTGGTTTTTGGTTTTTCTTTGTAGTGCTCTGGCTCTTGTGCTCCTGTATTTCTTTTCTTCTACTAATAAGATGGCATCTCACATGTGTTCGAGAAAGAAGTTTTTCTATTGCAGCGTTTCTCGTTTTCAATGTCAAATGCATAGTATCATGTACTCCTGTTCAATTGTTGATATGAAGCATATTTTTACCTTAGCCTTAGCAATCATGTTTTGCAGTCATGTTTTTTATTCCATTCTTAAATTCTACAAGCAGAAGGATATGTTATGTTTCAACTTACTATTCCTTCCACCATCTATAAGCTTTGCCAGATGAACATTGTAATCCCCAAGATTAAGCAAATCAGAACGAATAAGTCCAATAATTATGTCCATGTTAAACTTCTTCTCTTCATCTGAATATATTACCTGCACAAAAAGTCCAATTAATAAAACAAAAAAGTTGCAGAAATAAATTGCAACACAAACTATGCAACAGATCCAAATAAACATGGCACCAGAAGATTCTTCTTTCAGTACACGAAAAGATTGCTCTAAAAGTCATTAGATGTATAGCAATATGCCACCAGGTGTCCAGATACCCAGATATTTCATATGTGTTGAGTTGATCATTTATGCAAGACTTCTATATCATCTAGGAGAGACTTAAGAGGGAATGAATGACACATGGATCATTTTAGCTATTCAGATCAGTTGTTGGATTCATAGTGCTGATGTCTAGGAATTTTTAATTGACCAAAAGACTAAAAAGGGCAAACTGACTAGCTTGCAGGGTTGGGTTCTATTATATGTCTAATCGCTCAATCTTAGCCTACTAAACAGCATTTTTAGTCGGTCTAACAGCTGAGTGTTTGTCTACTATACTATAACATCCTTGTATCTAATTGCTATTCTATAGAAATGTTTTAGATTTTGTTGCACCTTCCTGTCACAGAAAATGGCACATACTTGGCACCATTCACCCAACCCGCTTTAATGCTATATGGCTAACATCTTTGGGTCCATTTGGATTCCTTGCTAGACCTTGACTCTCCTTGCCAGGCAAGCTTAGCTGTATGGTAGCACCAGTGAATCCTTCCATTGCCAGGCTAGCTTGCCTCGACAGGCAAGGAAATCCATGCCCACGCGGGCAAGCCAAGTTGGCTCTCCTGAGCGATCAAGGTTAGCCGGCGCATCTTGTAGCACCATCTCTCCGCTCAAACGCCTCATGGTTTTATGCAGCAAAGCCAACGATGGAAACGATAAAACCAAGCTTGACAAACTCGACGGTGCAGCCAAAATCTGAGTACTGCTGTTGAGGGACCGATTAGTATTCACAAGCTCGGCAATCTTGGTCATAACTACCTAGATCGATCTGAAATCAGTGTTCTCTGGACTGGACTGGACTTGAATCAATGTCCTCCGGCCAAGATCGAGTGAAAACGTCTAAATCGACATCCTCTCATCTAATCAAGCCTGGCTGGGGCCATAGCTGCTGTTTATACTGTACGTGTTCATGGGCTAAAATAGCAAGAAAGGAATGACAGGCAATACGTGTGGCTGGGTGTGGTTGTCGCACTTGCCCTTCTTTGGATTTGCCAAATGGGAGTATGGGACTGGGAGGGAAGAAGGGGAGAAAGGAGAACAGGACCAAAGGAAAACAGAGGAAGTAGAAGTTTTTGGAGCAAACAAAGCAAGGCTAGGCATTGCCCGGCTAGCTTGAGCTGGCAAGGGAACCACACGTGCCCAATATCATCAGCTCTCTCTAGTATCAATCCCAAATAAGATGAACTGTATCTTTCTTGGACACTACCTGAGCCTCCAAAATAACACCTACCTCCTCATGTCTAGCTCTAGCAGCACCAAAGTTGCACCCCACACACTCAGTTTTAGTTCTACTAAATCTAAAACCTTTTCGTTTTAGTCTGTTGCCACTTAATTCAAATATAACACACAGCGTGCCTGAGTTATACGACAGTAAATAAATCAACCACACAACAAGAAGAGGAGAAGACAGCAGAATCAGATCTTCTCAAGGTGCAACAAGTGGTACTGATCATATTTTGCTTTAGAATAAAAGATGATGGCCACTGCAGAGAAACATACCCAGCTCGTTAACTCTTTCACGACAAGTTTGCAAACATCACGCACTGCAACAAGGGTTGCTAGAAGCCATGTGACGAAAGTGCTCTTTGACGCATTGTCATACAAGCTTCTGAAAACCTGGAAAAAGAACAGCCAAAAATCAAGGAAAGAGATAAAATGGAACAAATGTTATAAATGATGACACACCTTCTGTGCAACTGCTACTGAAGCTTCATCACGACTGACACATCTGAGCAAGATATCAGGAACTTCCGCAATAACAGACTAAAGAAAACAAGTCAAATATAAATGCCACAGTCAGAAAGGATTAATCTGCGAGAAGTATCTAGCCTACCAATAGAACAGAGAAAATAAAATATAGATCATATGAAATCCCTCATATTTCAATATATAGGCGCAAAGCTGACCTGAATTTCCACATCTTTCCCGTTATTTGCAATCAAGGCTTCCAGCTGAAAGATACAGAGTATACAGAAGTTGATCAACGATTGTGTACAAGACATTAATACGGATGGCAACTAGAGCCAAAACGAACAAAAGAAAACGTAACAAGGTCTTAAAATATTGCAACTAGTGGTGAAAGATTATTTGCATATACCAGAGAGAAGAAATGACACTTAAGATCCACATGCAAGGTTTCGAAGTACTCAGCAGAAAACATAGACAGAAATTACAAGAATTTACTCAATTTCTACGTTTACTTTAGTACCTAACACACCATCCTCTACGGTACCAATTGGATTCAATATTATTACCTTCTGCCAAACAAGCTGATATCTGTCCAACGCGTCACCAGTATTCAGTGGTTCCGAAAAGGCAGACCCTAAACGATTAATGGCAACTGCAGGCGAAGGCGGTACTGCAGCACCTATATCCTGAGAGCAGAGTTGTGCAAAGTTTAATCAAACACTCTTTCAGTATACTTCATCTGCAAACGAGTAGAAGTTACGAGTAGAAGTTACGAACTTTAGTTGCAGTTGCTAAGTCACCAACTAGAAGGTCACAAGAGGCCATAGGAGGAAAAACAGATGCCACATTTGTGATTCCGGAAATTTGGCCAGAACTATCCGTTGTGCCAACTTGAGCAGAAACACTGCAAAAAAAAGTTTGAAATATACATCTGAACAAGGTGCTTCAGTCTACAGGTAAGAAAATAGAAAGGGGCTCCTTATACTTACCTAGAAATTTGTGTACTACCAGGATCTGTCTTGTCAGGTATCAGTTCTGTTGACTGATTAGCAGATGTGAATGGTGCAAATTGGAGAGTTGAGAAACTACTGGAGGCTGATGGTGCTAAAATTGAGCCATGAACAGAAGCAATACTGGAATCAGTTGGGGTAACAGCCATGGTAGTAGTGGGAATTGTTGCAGCAGCATTTTGACTACTCTGGCTGTGCCATACAGTGATGAAGTCCTGAAACCGACAATGAAATAAGATGCAGGTGTTTGGAACAGAAAAATGCTGAATATGAAGAAATACATGATAAGCTGTTTCACCTCATATACTCGCCGTTGGACAGCAGACAAGTTACTGGAAGGCTTAGAACGAAGTACATCGGGGACACGTGTAAGACCTTGAGTGTAAGGGAAAACATCATAATACGCAGAGCCCTGTAGTTCCTTTTGTCTCCTGAGTTGTGAAAAAGGTTGCTTGATGTCTCCATCAATCATCTCAACAGCCTGCAATAATACCATTGGCATTGTGATGCTGCAGAATAGATCTTATAGTTTGCCTTATTGCATTGCCATCATTGCATATAGAAGTAACAAGTTACCAAAAAATAGAATGCCAGAGAGCTACCTTGCGTGTCGCCACAGTCTCTGTTAGAGCACATCCAAGATCTAGATTATCATTAACAAGAATTTGACTAATTTGCTCAGTGGTTTCACTGTTACTAATCAGGTTCTGGACAAGACTCCGAAGATGAGACAACAAAGCAACACGAAGAGGCTCCTGCAACCAAAGACAAAAATTGAATAATCTTTGATGAGATCCAACCAGAACAATACTAATGAAGTTGACTAAATAATGGAGCTTGGGCACGGCTTGGCTGTCCTATTATTTTAATTAAACAACAACAACAAAGCCTTTTATCCCAAGCAAGTTGGGGTAGGCTAGAGATGAAACCCAAGAAACAGAGGTCAAGGTTCAGGCACGTNAAGTCTCCAAGCGCTCCTATCGAAAGCTACTTCTTTGGAAATATTCCACTCCTTTAGATCTCACTTCACCAACTCGTCCCAAGTCACTTTGGGTCGACCTCTACCCCTCTTTACATTATCGACCCATTTTAGAACTCCATTACGCACAGACGCTTCAGGAGGCCTCCGTTGGACATGACCAAACCATCTCAGCCGATGTTGGGTCAACCTCTCCTCAATTGGTGCCACTCCCACCTTCTCTACTCTCTCCCGAATATCTTCATTCCGGACTCTATCCCTTCTTGTGTGTCCACAACACCACCGCAACATCCGCATCTCTGCTACACTCAGTTGCTGGACATGCCGCCTTNGACATCGGCGGTGTGATCGTCGTCCTATAGAACTTACCTTTTAGCTTTTATGGCACCCTCCTATCACAGAGGACACCAGAAGCTTGACGCCACTTCAACCAGCCAGCTGAGATTCTATGCCTAACATCTTCGTCAATGTCGCCATCCTTTTGTAGCATCGATCATAAATACCGGAAAGTATCCTTCTCAGGCACCACTTGCCCATCGAGGCTAACGTCTCCATCCTCATGCCTAGTCGCACTAAAATCACACATCATGTACTCGGTCTTGGTCCTACTAAGTCTGAACCCCTTCGACTCTAACATGCGTCTCCATAGCTCTAACTTCGCATTAATCCCTGCCCTACTCTCGTCAACTAGCACTACATCATCAGCAAAGAGCATACATCAAGGGATATCACCTTGTATGTCCCTTGTGACCTCATCCATCACCAAAGCAAATAGATAAGGGCCCAATGCTGACCCTTGGTGTAGGCCTATCTTAATAGGAAAGTCAGTGGTGTCACTATCACATGTCCCGACAAATGTCATCACATCCTTGTGCATATCCTTGATGAGAGTATCAGGGTAATGTACTTAGTTGGGACTTTATGCTCCCACCACATGACATTTCTCGGAACTTTGTCATACGCCTTCTCGAGGTCAATAAAGACTTAAGAATAAATACCTTGGAAGTGACATGGGCTAAACTTCCTGCTAGTGTACCAACCATCAAATGTGCAGCGCGAGATATGGTACCATCATCAGATTCCATTGCATAATCCTACAGCAAAAAAGCTAGCATGTTACAAACAAATCCACCAATAATACAAATATCTAATGCTGGCAGACGATTACTGAAATTATACATGATGTTTACCTTTAGAATAAGTTCCTTAGTGGTTCGGCTAGCTATTGTAACGCTTCTTTGAATGACAGGACCTATAATCTCCTTAATAGCCTTATCCAGAGCCACATCCATGATTCTATGAAGATGAAGTATGGTGTCAGATAAGTACAAGAAATTATGGTGCAAGACAAGCTTATGTAGAGAAACATACTTGCTATACTGCAACTGCGGGCCAAGAGAGTTAAGCTTTTCATTGATTCTGAAATATATATCGGCACGTGGAATTGCAGCCATAAGCTGTAAAGAATTCATTCAGGGGAATAAGTATACGAGTATTAAAAGAAAGGGTTGGGGGAAAGAGGGGGGCACTGGCGGCATAGAACAGAAAACAGGTGCCAACCTGACTCAGAGAAAATGGGGATGGAGATGGCGTTTGAGGCGGTGCAACCTGGGTCAGGCTGTGAGAGGTAACTTGTTCAGGCATGAGCAAAGCAACCTTATCATCTTCAACCATGCTGTTTGGAGGTAGGCGAATAGGTGCTGCATACTGCAGAACAGAAGTACTATATGTGAATCAAAATATTAGAACGCAAAAAAATTGAAATCTTCAAGAGCAAACCCAACCTGGCTAAGCATATTTGGAAGGCTTGTAGTACGTGAACTGCTATTAATCTCAGGTTGTAGTTCCACATGGTTCAGTGAAGGAACGATACCCGAAGAGACCTCTGCAGCTGCTGGTGTTTGAGATGTACTAACATCTTTATTTGAAAAATCTGGATTTCCCACAACTTGCCGAATCCGATCTTTCAGAAGAGAAGATGGTTTTACATCTTTCATGTCCACACTAAGATTCTTAAACAGGACCTAAGACCCAAAAAAAACACAATTAGATGCCCTCTCTTAAGCAGAATGTAAACCTTTGTACACCAATATGGAATATGCACAAACCTCAATGTCAAACTTCAGGTTCATTTTGAGATTCGGTAGGTTATATATCTCAACAAGTAGACTAAGAATACCCATTGTCCAAGGATTTGGAGGACGATATGCTATACTTGAATGGCAAGGCTCAAGAATCTGAAAAGGAAAAAACAACAATATCACAATGACAGGCACAACAATGGATATTCTACTCTATAAAAATAATATCAAAGATTAAAAAAGCAGTACCTTTGAAGTAAACGGAATGACCGCAATCATCAACCCCCTTTCATAAGCCTTAAAAGGGAAATGAAAATCGAATACGTCAGGTCAGGAAGAAGCATTATGTTTTGAATCATACTGCTTTCTGCTTGAAAAGCATCATTGCATAAAATATGAAACTTAAAACACCATTAATTCAGCATCCAATCAACGATTTCAAATGTAAAATACAACAAGAGATACATCATCACAAATAAAAAAGTTAAATTTGAAGATTGGATGCAGCAACTAACAGCAAAAGATACAGATTAGAGAATGAGCATGACACAGATGCAAAGAATGAGGCGGGAAACCCATTTGAATCAAAGTACTTACCTCAACTATTAAGATTTTTGGGTCAATTTCCTTTGCTCGCAATGTTTGATTCCTACCTATAGTAAATTTTCCAAGCCAGCTACCAAGATTTTTTAGCAGTGAACGCTCTTCAGAACTAGATTTGATAAGATCAGATTGTAACAAGACCTGTTGAAAACAAATTTTAGTTTTAAGGCAGAGCATGAATTAATATAGAATATAATTAATAAATATGAGAGAACAGGACCTTGCAGTTCTCGTATGTAGCCTTCATTATTTCCTTATTCAAGGATTTTGAGTTAACCTTGTCGAAGAACTTCAAATACAAGTCATGAAAATTTGGTTCAATGCTTGCCCTGCAAAGACATGCACATCATTCTGCGAGACTAAACACTTCGTTACATTAAACAAAAGCAAAGTACAACTGTATAATCATGTGTACCTTTTCATGACCATATATTGTGCAAACCAAGGATAATATTGCTCCTGTAAAACCTCATTAAACTCTTTTGCCTTAGCCTCCATATTAGAAGTGGAAATATTATTGATCATGAAGAAAATTTTGTCTTGAACTTCAGATGGTGGGGCCTAGGTGACAACAGAAAAGTTAGTCTAAAATTAAACTTTTTCACTATCTTACATAATATGACTCCAAATAAAATGATAAAAAGTATACTCGATGCCCTAAAAACATAAACTATTGTGTCCTTAGAGTTCCCAAACAAGTTTACAAGGACATCTAGTGTAATTCACCCTAAAACTAAACAGACCTCAATTGGTGTATCTCTTCGTTCAGCTGCGGCAACAAGAGTCTCTATATTTAAAGCAGCTCCAAATCCTGTAGTGTAGGAAGGTTGTCGGAGAATGCCTGGAAAACAACGGGGCACATCACAAATCAAGCCATGCCATATATTAAGGGCAGAAACAACTGCAGTTAGCTACCAGTTTCCTCGTTAATATTTACTCAATATGTGATCTAGAAAATAACCTGATGGAGCTGAACTTCTAGATCGCAGAAAACCAGATGGCTGAGAGAGAGCTGATGCCGTGCTAGACTGATGGGGAGAAGCTTGAGAGGACAGAGACACAGCAGCCTGCACATGTTCAGATTTTGCAACAAGTTAAAGAAAACATAAATATTAAACTTGGTATTAAAGAGATGCAGAAGTACAGATTTCTGCAAGTTGTCCACCATCACATGACATGTGAAATGTAATATCCAATACCTTTGGATTAACACCCAAATCACTAGATGTCGAAGCGAGAGGTGGCTGACCAATAGGCATCATAGTTTTTGCTTGACTGGTATTAGTAGAGCTTTTGGGCCTCTCCCCTAGAAAACCCTGGTTCCTTTGTTGCAGCGCAAAGGAAGAAATTGTCCTATCTAGCTGTGTTGGAGTTGAATTTATAAACTGCCATGATGCTTCAGAAGACTACATACACAACGCATTTGTTTCAGAATAGGTGGTGATATACATGAAACAAGGGTGACAAATAATCTAGTTAGCTCAGAAAAAAAAGAACATGTAGAAAGAAGCTTCTGTCACTAAAACCAGTTGAATGTTTCCTGCTTGAGTTTTGTTCATCAGATGTGAGTATACCTCTATGTTTTCAATAGACTGTGAACCAGAACCGCGCTGATCCACAGGAAGCATGGGGCCTAAATTTGGCTCATTTTGACTCAACGATATCTTGGCAAGTGCTTGTTCAATAGCAGAAACTAATTCAGCATGTGTTCCGCGAAGATGTGAAATCTGCAGTATATGGTTGCAATACTGTGGCCACTCAATTACTCGATCCATAAACTGCTCCAACGCTGTTGTACCAAACATAAACATCTGCAACCATCATGCCATCAGATCTAAAAGTTTCATATACAAGTTGTAAAGGGGGGAGTATAACTGAAGGGAGAAAGTAGCCATAGACAACCTTTGAATCGATAGATTTACGCAGGGCATCAAGAACACCCCTTAGAGCAATTCCAAGAGCCAGGTGGGCCACGAGTTGATGTTTTATGACAGAGCCTATTTCCAAACAGAAACAACAGAATAAGCAAGGTAGAACAGATAATGACTTCAGTGCTTTATCAGAAGTTCAGAACAAATTTCATCTGATGCATGCAAGAAAATTATCAATATTCTAGCCTATCCTACCTAACTTAGGAAAGACACAGACTAGGTAAACACAATATGTAGCAAAAAAGAATCAAAGAATATGATAGCCTGGTAACTTCCTATGAAAGGTCATCACAAACAATGCTGGGGGTATCACCCAATTCAAGCTACCAAGATGCAAGCACAGCATGTGCGCAGGACACAACATTTCTTCCACAAGATCAAGTACTAAAAAGAAACCAGAGTCAAGAAAAAAAAGGAGACCATCTAATTCATTTATATCTAATAAGTCATAACTGCAGCACTAACTTCCAGATACTGTACTTAGCAAAATTAAAATAGTCACAAGCAACCAAGACCCAGATTACGGCTTTGCATCAAAAAATTTATATGATGATAGAAGCTACAACAAAAGGCAAAGCTTTGTAACAGCAACATGCTGGAAAAGATCGCAACAATCAGTAAATAATGTACTGTCCAATGCAAATGTGTTTCCGGATACCTGACAAACACAAAGCAAACCAACACTTACCGAAAAGCACAGCAGCTAATTTAAGTTGTGCATCTGGATACTTTGGAAAGAACTTGTATTCTTCAAACAAATTTGAGATCATGCAGTTGAAAATTGATTGCTCCCTGTTTAGCCATAATTATACCAAATTAGCATAAGTGAATAAGTTGAATGGGCAGAATTTAACTTTAAACAAGTCGTCATGGAAAAGATGTGAAAGAAATGAAAGGTGCTGGCAGTTGTTTCCAGAATATAACTCAGACAGCTAATTTACATGATTAAACAGCTCCCTGAGTCGTAGGTTGAACCCCAGGCATATTTCAATGATAGAGCACAATGGCTAAACCAATTACAAAGCAACTCATTAAGGAAATAATCATAAAAATAGCTGATAAACATAGCAGCGCCACGTCAACATAAAGATCTTCGCTACGTTAATTAGTACAAATACAGAAAACCCGAATAACAAAAAGAAACAATTTAAAACCACTAAAAGGTATGCCTATAACACAGCTTTCACACCACCTATATACAACTTTTAGTATCTCTTCCGCTTTTTTATGATACACACATTTGAATCAGAGAGGTAACAGATTAGGCAAAACAAAGATCAAGTCCAAGTATGGAAAGTTGAAAAAAGAAAGCACCTCTTGTCTTTAGATTCTTTGAAGCGTGCAAGCATCTGTATCATAGCATCAATGCTTATCTGCCCAGCAAACATCTGCTGGAAATAAATATTTGCCTGACCTTCAATGTCTTCAGAACCTGCATCAGGAGAAGGCATGTCCCTTCCTACATCACCACGATTCCTTGATTCATACACTGCTTCAACTCTCTTTAGTTCATCCATTAGTTGGTTAGACAAGAGCTGCCCAGAGTGAGAACGAAGAACCTGAAAATGTGCATCACTTGCTCATATGTTTAACATTCATGCAAAAAGTAAGGAAATAGACCATAGCAAAACCACAAAATAAAAAGAAAAAAGAAAAATTCAAACCTTTATAAATACAGGGCAAGAGTCCCAACAGATATTTGAAATAGTAGCTTGAGGTTGTTGGATGGAACCTTCCGGAGCATCATAATTTGTGTTTATCATAATTTCTTTCAAGAATTTAATACATTCCTGGGAGTATATAGTGTTAGAATGTAAATCCTAATGCCAAAACAAACTGAGTACATACAGAAAAAGCAGCATGTCCATGACTGCATAGCCTGATATGAGGCAAAGTCGTGAGTCATTACCTCAAGAAAAGTCACTCTCTGTGCATTCAACTTTTCACTCAGCCATTTCTCCAGATTGCTATGGTCTTTCCTAAAAGTGGCTGTAGCAAGTCTAATGCTAAAAGCAAACGGGGTGGAATCAAGGACAGTAGCCAAGATCTGTTCCAGAGAAAAAAAGTGGAGAAGGGTAATTAAACAGGCAGAAACTCATTAATATCATAGCAAGTTATCTTAAATGCCCAGTATGCCATATCCAACTACATAAATTGTATAATTCAGAATGATGTAAACAAGTTCTTCAAACAGAGCATCCCATAATTGGCTAATTGTTACATCACATTAAATTTCTAGGACCTTAATCTACAACAACAAAAATAGATGAGAATCCATTCTTGCTTCTGTGAAGTGTTTAATTTTATAGGTGATCTAATGTGGACCAAACATCTTTCAGCAGAAAATTGCCTCTTATGCAAGATATATTATCAATTCATAAGCCATCATGGGGCCTCGCATGTAAATACATTTCTGTTAATGCATGTTGTCCACAGTATAAATCTTAAAGACTTGTATAGTATCCTGTCCACACCATCACTTTAACACCAATTTGCTTATCTACACGCCACCATGGCTTAGAAAAGCCATAATCGTTATTTGCTTAGCTTTCCATTAATACTTTTTCAGTAGTGTTGTCAAACAAGTTTAGCAGCCAAGTTGCCATTAGCATATCAAATCGAAACCATACATGTGATAGCTACAAGTTTGAAGTTTCTTTTTATGACAATATTCACAATGCATGCAATAAGGTACCAAGTAAAAGATGGTTAAATTCCATGCAAAAATGGTGAACATTTGAGCTTCCAAAAGATAAGAGAACTATAAAAAGGTTGCTCAGCATCCAACTCACTACATAAGGTTCATGTTACTATGTTACCTTTAGGTCTTCACATATCTCAACTGTTCTCAGAAGACAATTTATGTCAGAATGAGCATCAATGAATCCCCGAAGAGTAAGGTAAGGGTTGATATGCCAGAGGTAGTTCACAAGACGGCTGTGCATGGTGTTCTTCACCATAGCAGGAAAAACATAAGACAGTACTTCATGTTGAATGAGATTATATGTAGTCTGCAAAGATCATTAGAGTTCACGATAGTTAAAAAAAGTATGCACAGCTCAAGGATGTGGCTAACAAATATATAAGCTCAAGAAACACTAAGGATAGTAAACATACATTGATGTGGCTAACACCAAGAAGCAACACTTCAGGACAATGAATCAGGGGATAGTCCAGCATTGTTCGCACTGGCTTTGCATACCCAATTTCAGCAAGCTGACATAACACCTCGAGAAGGTCTAGGCAGTACCAAGCCTGATTGCCTTGGTTAAGATTTCCCAGGTCTGGAATAGCCTAAAGAATACGAGAAAGGTTATATACGCATATTTTATTAAGATGGAGAAAGGTGTCAGTATGCTAGGATGACATACCATTTTACTGGTACAATGTGCAAAAGTAAATGTGTCATTTGGTGAAGCCACTGCATGTTTCAAGAATGACAGTTGTCCTTCTGTATTCTTCCACAATGACCCACAGATGGCATGGAGTGGAAATGGGTCCTAGATGATTCCATAAACAAGTCAGCTGGGTTGTTCAAAAATCTAGTATCCACCACATCCAGAAATAATTGTATATACCTTGCAAGCTCGAGAATATATAGACATCAATAAACGAAAAGCTGCTTCATCAGGGATATTGAAACCCTCGTGATCAAGATTTTCCATTACATGCGCCCAGTTAGTCCTAGGTGCCTGCATTATGCAAGTACTGTAAAACTAAAGAAAGGGAAACAACAAGAGAGCAGCAAAAACAAATATAGTAAAGGCTCACAATTTCATTGATTGAATCCACAAGGACGTCTATATTCCAGGCAGTCAACTGAGATGAATCAATTGTTTGGCTGTTCCCAAAAGCCGAAAGGAATATTGAATATGTATTTTGAGACTCTCCAAGACCAATACGAGTGCAAACAACGGCGCCAAGCAACTTAGAGATTCCCATATCATCAAGAGGCTCAAAGTGTGATAGTATTTCTTTACAATGAGCAACATCAGAAGCACATCCATATCCCAGTTCAGTAATAATATCAGGCAGGCTTATCTGTTTCCCAATTTCGGTTAGAAGGGAATCAAAATCATCATCTAAGCTACCAATGCATAGCTCTGTATGCCTGTAAGACACAAAGAAAACCAAGCAAAACACATGAATAAGGCAACACGATACGTGAAATAAACATATATAAATGAGGTAGATCTGAAAACCTCAAAGAATTTGCTTCATTGCAATTGGCTTCCTGAAGTGTGAAAGGAATATAGAATGGCCTCTCTTTCACATTTAATAGGGAGATGATGTTAGTAAAAGTGTTCATATGCTTTGAGAGGCCTTCAGTCTGGAGAAGAAACACCACAATCTCCTGAATCCGTTCATTTGATACAGAATGGGCATGATTTGAGGATAACTCCTCAATTTGAGCAATTGTAAATTTTCTCCCTGCATAGCAAGAATTAGATAAGCATTAGATGAGGTGAACTAACAGCTTAAGAATATTTAAAAGAAAAACTTTCCAAATCCAGCTATTTACCTTCGAGGTTCAAGTCTGGATTTTCAGAATCTGAAAGAGCAAGTCCAACTCCAACCCTCTCAGCTGCGGATAGCTCAAGTTCATTGGACAGTGTTTCTAGGAACCCATCGCCAACAGGTATTTCCCTCAGTGCTTCACAGAAACTGGTGCTGAAGTAGGGCTTATCCACACAATATCTGAAGATGGTGGCTACAAGATCATGTTTTGATTGTGGGTTCTTTGCCCCACCAACATTCAGCAGCACTTCGTCAACACAGACTTGAAGCAACAAAACGCACCCATCAGGGCTGCAATCAGCAAGCTGAAACAATAGTAATTAGTAAGGAACATGCGAACATGC
>JAZFNS010020007.1:94991671-95003363 GCA_037127165.1 Alloteropsis angusta | reverse complement strand
TAGGTCCATGCTGGCGAGCTGATGTGTCGTGCCACCTCAGCAAAATTGGCAAAAATGTTACAAATTGTCTCTCTCCAATGGCAAAAATGTAGGATCCATTCTAAAAGTGACATTTGAATGCTTGCCGTTGGGAAGGATGGCAAAAGATTAAATACCTCCACGGGGCGGGCCTACGTGAATCGTGATGCCTGTGGCCTCATTCATCGAATTTTTTTTATTTTTAATTTTTTTTTACGTTTTTGCAAAAATGGCTGGTGACAGCCGATTCATACGGCGACAGCCGAATGGGCCGGCGGATTCCGGCCCTAACCGCCAGCCCATTCGGCGTAGAGTGTCTGCACGTANGGCGAGCTGATGTGTCGTGCCACCTCAGCAAAATTGGCAAAAATGTTACAAATCATCTCTCTCCAATGGCAAAAATGTAGGATCCATTCTAAAAGTGACATTTGAATGCTTGCCGTTGGGAAGGATGGATTAAATAGCCCTCCGTTACGGGTTCACTATGCTCGGCGGGCTCTGGGTCATCGACGGCGGCGCGCCGCTGGGGGACACGCAGGCCGCGGCCAGGTACAGGATCCGGTTCCTCGACCAGAACGTGGTGTCGTGCTTCTACCCGGTGCCGTCGGAGGACGCCAGGCAGGTGCTCACGGTGCTGCCCATCGCCATCGGCGTGGTCGGGAGCATGCTGTTCGTGACATTCCCGACCACCCGCCACGGCATTGGCTTTCCGCTCTCGCAGCGCTGACGCTGCCCNATCGTTCGGCGGTTGGTGTCGGCACCTGGGCCCCACGCACCTAACCGCCGATTTATTTGGCGGCAAGGGGGAAGCGCATCCCCTTGCCGCCGCTGGATCTGGCGGAGAGCATCCCCGCCGTCAGATNATTCTTGTAAATAAATTGCAAGAACAGATTATGAACACCATCAAGAGGGAGATGATCGATCAGATACTCGAGCGAATTTTCCTTTTTTTATAAATTATTTATGAATTTTACTATTTTTACAAATTATTTACGAATTTTCCTATTTTTTATAAATTATTTATGAATTTTCCTATTGTTTATAAATTATTTACGATTTTTCTATTTTTTATAAATTATTTGCATAATTATCTTATTTTTTATAATATTAGCACATTTTCTTATTTTTAAAAATTATTTACGTATGCCATTTCTTACATAAGAAGACAGAACTGATACACGTATGCAGAAGGGTATAATGGTCATTTCACACATCCGTTAGCCTCCGTTAGATGTCCATCCATCCAAAATGGCATACATGTCACAAAAAGTTTGCGCGATGGCATAGACGACCCACTAAACTTTTTAATGGTACTGACAACTTTTGTAATGGCATAAATGTTAAAAGCTCCCGTTTTTTCCCCATTGCCGTGCATTTTCTTCTTTTCTTTCTCTTGTCATCATCAGTATGGCCCACAAATCAGAACTGGATGGACGAGGCACACCGTGGCCCACCTGTCAGTTGTCTGGTGCTTGTCGCCGAGTCATAGGGTGACGTGCGGGTTGCTGCTTGGCTCGGGCAGTTTCGAGTTCGGAGAGGCGAGGTGGGAGGGGAGGAGGCGTGAGCGAGAGGAAAGTGGAGAGCCAGAGGCTTCCGATCTCGATTACCCCCGTTGCTGAATCGAGAATCTAATTCGGTTCCACTCAACGGCCTCAGATCGGATTCCAAACCCCCAGTTCGGTCCGCTCGCTTTCCCCAAATCGATCATCTTTGGGGATTTTCTCTCTTTTTTTGGGGGCGATTTTTTTGGGGCCCCGATCGGATCGGGCGGAATTGAGTTGGTCGGGGAGCGATGCGAATCGAGGAGCTTCCGGGCGATTCCGGTGGAGGAGGCGGGGGAGAGGGTGGGGAGGAGCTGCCGCAGCTGCGTAGCGAGGATTGCGGAGCGGCGGTGGGGGAGAGTGGGGTGGTGGTGCGGGCGGCCGTCGACGCGAAGCGCGCGGCGGTGGGCGTCGGCGCGCGGATACTGTTCTACCCGACGCTGTGCTACAACGTCGTGAGGAATCGGCTCGAGGCGCACTTCCACTGGTGGGATCAGGTCGATGAGGTGGGGAATTTTTTTTTCTCGTATTTGATCGATGTTGTCATGGCTGCTTTGCTCTTCCGGGCTCCGATCTATTATTTGATTGCTGTAGTATTTTGAGTTTACTGTGCGTCGGCATGTGGCTTTGTTCTGGAATGTGGCTTTTCTGCTAAGGTGTGGCAATTTGCAGTCAATAAGTCACGGTGTTTGGTGTTAGATTTTGTTTTTCTTCTTGGTTTGGGGATTATCTTCTGACTCCGGGCTTCGTTTTGTGTTGGATGATAAGTTCTGGAAACAGATGGTCCTGCGAAAAGAAGTCACTGCTGCATTTTTCATCTTTCACAATTCACTCAGAATTTCTGCAGGTTCTGCTCTAACCGCTTTCAATCTTTTTTGGTTGGAACAGCATGTTCTGCTTGGCGCTGTTCCATTCCCTAGTGATGTTCTTCGGTTAAAGGATCTTGGAGTTTGTGGTGTGGTAACACTGAATGAATCATACGAGAGGCTTGTTCCTAGATCGCTATACGAGGTTAGTATGTTACAACTGACTGATCGAGTGCCTCCAATTATTACTGTTATTCAGCCATTTATTTGTGGTATATTGGTTGTTAAATGGCCTGTGATCTGATGATGGTGTAGTTTTAAAACAATACCTATGCAGTGAACATGTAGGTTAAATAATTTGTAGAGTTCAGATCGAATAGGGTGTGCTTGTTAGCTTAAGCTCGAGAACTTTGAAACTCATTATCCTTGAACAGTTGTGTGGTGGATGCATGCAAACCATCTATTGGAGCTTTGTTGCTCATGATTACACCCATTAGATCCTGGGAATGATCAATTCTTGAAGTATTTATGAGTGATTCTTTTTTTTTTTGGGGGGAATGAATGATGAATTGAGATTGCTTGGTGGACTGATCTTGAAAGGTGAAAGTCTTCAACTGTGCTGGCAATTGATGTGTTTGGAGCTTGTATTAGTTACTGGGCATTAGAATTCCCCAACCTAGTGCAGTGGCTATAACAACAATGGCGTCGATGCAGTAACATTGTTAATCTGTTTTATGAATGACTCTTCTTCTTTTTACCACTTGGACTACAGTGTTCCTTTACATGTAAACTTTTTACCACTTGGACTACTGTGTTCCTTTACATGTAAACTGTGTTGTGTGACTTTAGATGTTGTATAGGATGGTGATAATTTACCAAGTGCGATAATATGTCTGATTTTAGGCTCATGGAATCGAAAACCTGGTGCTACCAACAAGGGATTACCTTTATGCGCCTTCTTTTGTCAACCTTTGTGAAGCTGCTGACTTCATCCACAGTAAGAATCTTCTAAAAATAATCTCCTGATGTTACATTGTATGAAGGCCACGGTTTATCCCTGGATTCGTGAACTGAGCTCAACACTTCTGATTTGACAATGCAAACTCATTTGTTTAGTCACTTGTGATATGACAGCTCAAACTCGTTTGTTAAGTGTTCTTTTAACAATAATGAAGTACTCCATTCATTTCTATGTGATGTTTTAGGAGTTGGTGATTTTTCTTATTTGATGTTATAAGACTCTCGAGAAAAAACATGGTTAAATTCTTCCTGAGTTGCCTTATTTAGTGTATGTTACGATAGATGAACATGCTACTTAAAGGTTCAGGAGAGAAACAAATTTGATGAATTAGTAACATGCATATTAAATACCAGCACGGGCACCCTTACCAATTTTCTTATTTCAAATGTAAAAGAACCCAGAATGTCTATGTTTTACCAACTGCATTAGAATGTCTATATTTTAGTGCTAACCATGTTATTTTTTTTGTACCAATCTATGTCAGAAGAAGCATGCTAAACATGATGCTTCTTGATACCCTTTGTTTTTTACTGTCTTAATTCAGTTCTCTATCGAGTACCCAATCCCTTTCTTCTGGAATCTGCTTCTTAAGCAGATAATGGGAAACCTATCTATGATTCTATCTAACTGGAAAAAGTCATAAATATAAATTCACCAATTCGATAATATTTTTTCTATTTTCTCATACATCTTCTTTAATTTTGCTGATTTGGCACATGGCTTTTAATTTTTCTGTCTCGAATTCGTAATACTTGAAGGAAATGCGTTATCTGGGAAATTGACTTACGTCCACTGCAAAGCTGGTCGTGGACGGAGCACTACAGTTGTTATTTGCTACTTGGTATGTAAAAGAGTAATTGCTGTACTAAATATCGTTGTTCACTTGGTTATGTAATATAAATAATGTTGTGACTAACTGACTATGTCTTTTAGGTGCAATACAAAAATATGACTCCTTCTGAAGCTTATGAACATGTCCGCTTGCGTCGGCCTAGGGTATTATTAGCTTCTGCACAGTGGCAAGTAAGTTTCATTTTTTTCTCATGCTTTCATACACAATTATGTCAATAGTGTTTTTTTATGAATGTCGTAAACATAGAAGTCAAGTATCTGATGGGCTCATTTTTAATTACGACTTCTCTCGGTAAGATATATTGGGCTTGGCATAGCTCCCGCTCCAAGAATTTCTGGAAAGGATTTGGTTGAGCAATTTCGTTAATATTTTAGATTAAGTACATGTATAAACTCTTTTATTTTATGAATTTCAATCCTGCTTGAATTTACCTGGAGCTGTGTGCTAAACTGCTCCATTATATGCTAAGTTAGGTCATCTTTTTAGTTGTTTCTTGGAAATATAGTGGCAAAGGGCTTGTATGTTTCGATTCTCCATTTTTTTTATTAACTAGTTTGACTATCTTTTCTATTAGTTTGGTGCCAGATTGTCAAGATTCCTTTAAGATGTTTGGTTATATTTTAGTACATGATGGCCCTAAGATTTGGTGAATGAAGAGTTCAAGTAATAGTATTTGACGTAATTATGTGTTGGCAGTTTTCTGCTGGAACTATTAATCTTATCATGACTTGTTTATCAAGTTTTCCTCTATCTGTTTAATATATGATCTGAAAGCATGAAAGCATGTACCTGGATATTTTTAAAAAAGTCGCAGAAGCCTTGTTATTGGATTATCAGAAACATTAATTGATCCTGAACAAACATATGATCACTTAAAACATAATGGGTGGGGTTGAATAGGCTGTTCAGGTTGTGATCTTCTTGGTGATTTTCCAGTGAATGCCACCACTAATTCTATGTTATTTATTATCTTATTTTATAGGCTGTACAAGAATTCTACCAACTTAGAGTGAAAAAAACTGGGAGGTCTACTTGCCTCGGCAATCCTATCATCAAGCCACCATTGTTCCTTGCGACTCGCAACCTTGTTGCCTTTGATGACAGTGCGTTTGTGATGGTCTCAGAATCAGACCTAGAAGGGTACGATGCAGATGCATTGGCACTTAATATGCGCAATGGATTGTGGGAGATAAGCTTGATATACCGTGTGCAGTTTGCTAGCAAGGCGGCTTTTGCTGGATTTTCGTACCTGTGGCTTCGTGCCTGCAAGGAGGCTTTACCTGAGAATGTGGGGAGGGAGACCTGCTCTCTGGAGGCGGAGCAGATGGCAACTGGTCACCCCTGTCTACTGCAAGGTGTCGTGGTTAATCCATAACTGTCCGAGTTATCTTGTGTTTTTGCCTTGCGTCTGTACATATTAAAGAGACAGGACAAGCAATGTTGGTCCGTAACTTGTGTCTGCAGCAACCAAAGAGTTAAGTTGCTCGGGTTTGTATATATATCATGTAATAAGTTGACTGCTAAGTGTATATTATGTTATTAAATGAAAGGCGTCTCAACTTGCTGACCAAATGTGCCCCTTCAACACTAACCAAATGTGCCCCTTCAACACTAACCAAATGTGCCATGATCGGGAATGCTATTTTTCCTTCTTTTTCTTGCACATTCGTTTGTTGATAATCTGAATTGCTGAGGTATCGGTGTCTAGTAATTTGTTTATTCTCGTCACAAACAAGTTAACCATGGACTATTTGTTTCTTTGAACTTGATGCTTTTTTACTTAAAAGACAACTTAAATCTCAATTGTACACATTTACCTCTGATCTTTATCGATGTTGCTTCCATTTCCATCCTGTGCTCCATCATAGATCAGAGTCTGCACATGCAAGCTCGTGCATGCACACATCTTGAATTGTGGGCTTATTTGGATTTGTTAAGTAGGCCTACAATTAGCTATAATTGGTTTGTCATCTAGTTTCCGGTGGCGTTCTCAATAATTTATTTTATTCTTTCTTTGAAAGATATACCAATCTAGTAGTTGCTAATGTGCCCGTTTACACTCCTATTCTTGTTGGATCTTTTTCAGACTTGCCAGCCAAATGCCATATGTGACTAGATTACTTATTATCTAAACATGTGCCAAACTATTCACTAATGCCATAATTACATTCGATGCCCATGTCTGACTGCTGTGTATGACGACAGTTTCTACTTTTGTTGCTACTGGCGGGTATTCTATCAGGGTTTGAAAAAAAGTGTCACTGACGATGAATATCTGCGTCCGCAGTCCAAAAACAAGAGGTAGCAAAAGCTTAAGGCAGCCACAATGTGCTAAAAAGATGGCATTAAGCAATAAATATTCACACCATAGTCATTGTGGACATGCACCTTAAGGAAAAAAAATCTTATGGTACATCTCAAGCCATTTGTCAACGTGTACTGCTAAGATAGCACTAAGGTGGGGGTCCAGTTAAAATAAGATTTAGTTATTGACATACCTACGATGCTTAAGGTGAAAGATGGCATTAAGGTGGACCCCATATTTCAATAGTTTGTGCAGGGGTAGAGAGCAACAACTGCTTGTGCAAAGAAGAGAGGAGAGACAAAAAATTGTTTTTACTTTCTTGTGGTGCATCTTGGGTTTAAGGTGCACCCTAACCTATGGCTCACTCTCACAATGTATATTGCTCATTTTAGATATGCAATGAAGGTTACTTTGGTTGGGGACCTGGCAGAGTTGCCTGGGCCAGGCAACGTTCCCAGGCGTCCGATTTTGGACGCCTGGGGCTGCGATTGTTGCCTAGGCGACATGCTGCCTGCCAGGCTTTCATCAAAATACGCCCTGATTTTGCCTTAAGGCTATCTTCATACATTGTGAATAAAAAATTAAGAACATCTCTCTTCTCTTTCCTTCGCTTCTGTACACTTTCACCACCGTACTATTGGTGCGGGCCCAAGTTTAATGCCTGCACATTGTGCACGGCACAATAACTTCATTTCCATACCTAGAGAAGTAACTATTACTTACGCACGTCCGGCCTCACCTTATTACCGAGGTCGGTAAGATACAGTACCTTAGGTATATAATTTTAATCTATTGACTTTACATTAATTCACATGTATGTTTCATTCAAGATTATAAAAATGTACTTTGGTCTGTTTTTTTAAAATGTAATATGATCATCATGTTTTTTTAGAGAATGTGTGTGACATGTATTTCATTAAAAGAAGAAGAAACAATACGAAAGTTTAGAGGTACAACGAAAAAACAGTAACGACAACAACAAAAGCTAGGAAAGACGACACAAAACAGACTATGAAACCAAAACAAAAAACAACCACATCTAGCTTTCAACTCATCGCCGGTGAAGTGGACGAAACACGGATCCCGAACCGGCTAAAGACCAGATGCGCGCGACCTCCAAGATATTCTGCATAAGGGCGATCGGATGCAAAGTCGTTCTGTCGAAAACACGGCAATTTCTTTCCTTGTAGAGACTCCAAGCGACCAATAGAGGTAGAGTATTGAATCCCTTTCGGGCAACCTTAGAGACTCTCTTACGTACGAGTATCCACCAGTCTGTTAACGGGGATACTCTTGAAGGGCTTAGGTTAGAGAGGTTGACCCTCCTAAGATTCCTAACCACATTTTCACGGTTGTGCACACAACCAATAAAAAGGTGGTCAATAGTCTCTGGTTTCTGCGTGCAAAGCGCACAAACATCATCCTCCCTAAACCTGTGTCGACGTAGTCTGTTTGAGATCCAAGGGCGACCGAGCAACGCGAGCCAAATGAACAACCTACATTTATTCGACGCTTTAACCTTCCACATGATATTACTACCCGGAATAGGGACTGTCCCAGAAAAAAAGGCTTTATAGGTGAATAGGTGCTCGTGGAGGTAAAAACATCGTCCAGAGTCTATTTTCAGGCAAAGTGATCATTCTGAGATGGGCCAAGGTTGCGACTTGCAATAATTTTCCATAAGTTGAGATATTGAAGGAGAGAAGTAGGGGAAAGCACCCCAGTAATGTCATTTACCCATGTTTTTACGACCAAAGCATGTGCGATTGTTCTGTTTCGAATCGCCCTTAGTGAAACAACCGAAACAAGATTAGGCGCGAGTAGGCACGAGTGAGGCCACAAAAGCTCCATTCAACCAGTTATCCGACCAGAATCGAGCTAGCCGTTCACTCCTCACCTCCACGGAAATGGAGGACTCAAATGGAGCAAGAGCACAAGGGCCAGTCTTGAAGGGGATGGCTACCTTGGACCACGTCAGATCAGTTCATTGTAGCCAATTCCATCTCAAACGAAGCGACTGTCAAGAATAGTAAGGTTTAGGAAGCCAATGCCTCCCATCTCCAAGCGCCTACACACTCTGATCCAAACGACCACACAATGTCCTCCGACACCACCTTCGTACCTTTCAAAAAGAAAACCCTCCGAATGCGATCGTTGAAGTCGATCAACCATTGTGACAAGTTCATAGCAATGAACATGTAGATAGTAGTCGAGGTCAGAGTTACCTTGACTAAAATCATGTGATCACTTCTGTTCAATAGCCTACCACGCCACGCATGTAGCCGATCAGCGACCTTGTCCACCAGAGGCTGCAGGTCGGCGAAGTGAGACTACTGATGGAGAGCGGTTGACCAAGATAGCGGCAAGGGAAGGTCTTTATCTCACAGGGCAGCAGAACTCGGATGGACTCAAGCTGCTCCGCTGTGCAGCGGATCGGAAACATATGGCTTTTACTTAGTTGGTAAGCAATTCAAAAGCCTCCTAAAAACCCACAGAATCTCCTTAATTACTCAAAAGTCATTAGCGACCGGTGACACGAAGATGGTGATGTCATCCGCATAGAAGGAAGCATGATAGGGAAGTGAAACATCCCCCATCGGTGTAAGCAACTTGCAAACGTCGGCTAAAGAGAAAAGGTCGTTAAGGCACTCCATAGCAAGAATAAAGAGCATAGGAAGAGTGACTCGTCTTGCTTGAGGCCTCTATGATGGCAGATGCAACGACCAAGAGAGCCGTTAAGTAGGATCTGAGTACTGGTCGTGGACAACAAAAGGGAGATCTAGTCCCTTCGGGTCGACGGGGACCCGAGATACCGAAGCAACACAAGAAGCACCACTCAAACGACCGAGTCAAATGACTTAGCAATGTCCAGTTTGAGTAGAGCACACAACTTGTTCTTCTTCGCAAGACGTCTTGTAGGCTCTCATATTGAAAGTTGTCATGAATGTGTCATTTTGTTTCTTGATGAAGACGCTCTGATTGTGGCAGACGAGGTCATTGAGTTTAGGTGCTAGTCTATTGGTAAGCACCTTAGCAAAGAGATAGTCTCCAGCTCCAGTGCGACCTACTTCTTAGGGATCAGGTTTAGGTAGACGTTATTAAGATGGTGGAGACCGCGTCTGTCTATACGAGAGAGCGCAGCAAATGCTTTCATGATGTTAGCCTTGATGATCGGTCAAGCGATCTGGTAAAAGCGACATGTAAATTTATCTGAGTAAGTCGATTTGTCTATCGGAACGTTTCAAATAATCTCTCATATCTCTTTCTGAGTGAACGGAGGGTGAATCCATGTTCAAACAAAAGCCTATGGCTAAAACCCGCCAAGTGTCAATTACCAACGAAGTTCTTGCAAACTCATAAAAAAAACCCGCTCTTCCAACCCTGGCTAAGCCTACTTCAAGACCATCTTACCAACGTGGAAACACCATTTGTCAAACGGTCAACTCGGCATATCGATGCTGGCAGCACAGGCACTTCGTCTTTGCATCTCTACCCCCAGAAGAAATTCAAATTCTAAACACGAACCTTCCGGAAATCCAAACCCCACCTCGCCGGGGAACTAGGCCGGCGGTCAGAGAGAGGAGGACTCCCTTCCGTTCCCCTTCACCCGGAGGCCTGCCTCGGGTGAGAGGGCGAAGGGATGGAGTTTACGGAGGCGTACAAGCAGACGGGCCCATGCTGCTTCTCCCCCGACGCGCGCTTCCTCGCCGCCGCGGTAGATTACCGCCTCGTCGTCCGGGACGTCGCCTCCCTGAAGGTGCGCCACCCTCCGTTCCCCATCTCCTTTCGCACCGTAGATGTCATGGTTCGTGACGGAATGTGGGTTTAGGGTTTGTGTTCCTGTGGTGATGGCCGAATCTGGAATTCTGGAATTGGGTAATGTGACATTGTGCTGTTCTAATTCGAGCTTGCTGGTCCATAGAATGCGCCTAATTCAGCCGATCTGAAGTTCTAGGGGCCAGGAGTAGGCTTTGCTTTGTCAATTCCGTGGTACATTTTGGATCGAAAAATCTCTGCACCAAATGGTAAATGGTGGGTCCTCTGAACGGGTGTGTCAGCTAGCATTTTGCACTATTTTGTTTGTGAACTCTGTTTAGATTACCCTGATCCTGGAAGTCCATGACCACGTAATGTTTCACACCAATCTATGCAACATTCGGTACTATTATGTATTAAAATTTTAAGAACAGTCACATCTTGTATACACTCTTGATACTTTGATAGTTTCTTATACCATATGGTCGAACTCATGATGTCATGTTTTACATGAACTCATATTGCTATTCAAAATGCTCTCATGTTGAGACACTGCGTTAATGTATGCCTGAGCTTGCTTGTTACTGTATGTTTGAATTCGCTTATGCAGGTGGTACAATTGTTTTCATGTGTTGACAAGATAAGCTCTCTGGAGTGGGCACCGGATTCAGAATACATTCTTTGTGGACTTTACAAGCGGCCCATGGTGCAGGCCTGGTCATTGAGCCAGCCTGACTGGACCTGCAAGATCGATGAAGGCCCTGCAGGGATTGCATATGCTCGCTGGAGCCCTGACAGTCGTCATATACTCACTACATCTGAGTTTCAGCTCCGTCTCACAGTGTGGTCTCTTGTAAATACAGCATGCGTGCATGTCCAGTGGCCAAAGCATGCTTCTAGAGGTGTTTCTTTTACCAAGGATGGGAGGTTTGCTGCAATCTGCACCAGACGTGACTGCAAGGACTATATAAATTTGTTGTCATGTCATTCCTGGGAGATAATGAGTGTCTTTGCTGTTGACACAGTTGACTTAGCTGGTGTTGAGTGGTCACCAGATGATAGTGCTATTGTTGTCTGGGATTCACTTCTTGAGTACAAGGTACACATGTTTTCTCTTCACATCTCCCTGTTACTGTTTGTGTTATTTGACTTGTGAATATTAATTCAATTGCATGTCTCTGAGAAGCAACTTAATGAAAAGCATCTTTACTTGAAGTATCACATCATCACATGTAACAGTTTTAGCTGTCTAATATTTGTTCTGCTAACTTCAATAAATTTGAATGAGGTGTCCGTTGCTTGTGCGTTACCTCATTTGTCGTATACCACTAGAGATGGCAACGGGTTTAAACCCGCTGGGTTTTGCCATCCCAAACCCGTGCCCACGAAAAT
>JAZFNS010020007.1:94964135-94977983 GCA_037127165.1 Alloteropsis angusta | reverse complement strand
ATACCACAGGGAATGAGGGAAACATATATTTTGCCTTTAGTATACCACCCTAGTGCCCCAGTTAGTCAGTTGACACCTGGCATTGTTGGATATGGTTGTCGTATGCACATGATTACTTTTAGTCTTGATGATTGACCTTTTGAATAATGTTTCCTAGTTTAAACATTAACATCTTTCCAACGCTTAAGAGTTCATTTCAGTTTGTCGTAATACAGAACCAATCTGTTCCTTTTCCTACTTTAACTGAGCATAGTATGGTTATACAGAGATACCAACTCTGTATGTACGCTGATCATCTGAGGACAATGCCTATTATCTGACATTTTTTTTTTCATTTACAGGTTCTGGTATATTCGCCAGATGGAAGGTGCCTGTTCAAGTATTTAGCTTATGAAAGTGGGTTAGGCGTTAAATCTGTTGCATGGTCACCATGTGGACAGTTTTTAGCAGTGGGAAGCTATGATCAAGCAGTGCGTACTTTGAACCACCTGACATGGAGAACCTTTGCGGAGTTCACACATGCAGCCTCTATTCGAAGTCCTTCTAATGCGGCTATATTTAAGGTAATTCTGTCATTTTCTTAGGTTAGCTGTCAAATTAGAGTAGTTGCATGGTCCAAAATTTCTTCTCTAATTAATAATCTTGTTATCCAATTTTAACTGCCGAATATCAACAGGAAGTGGATGATCCATGGCAGCTTGACATGTCAGAGTTATGCCTTAGTGAAGGCTTCTCTCGTAACATGCAAGACAATGGTGCTGGTATGATTAGGAGTGATAAGTCATGCTACTCATGCTATTGCTTTTTTATATTTTCGAGCATTGACCTTGGGGCCTTATTTCTTAAAACATTTATTGCTTGATGAATTCCCTTTCCATTTGAAGTTGTGTTCTATATGAAAGTAAAAATAACCTTTAAGATGCTATCCTATCTACAAAAACTGAAACTAAAACACTCCATGACACATTTATCAGGCTATTTTTTTGTTCCTGTAGTCTGTAGTGGACTTTTAAACTTGGTGCTCCAACATGCTATCATCTAATTTTGTGATGCACTGCTGTAATTCTAAAGAGTTTCTTTTTGAAGGAATTGAGGCTGTTTGTTATGAATCCTTTTCTTTTCACCACAGTGGTACCACATTGTATATTACAGCATGATTTTTTCGTATCACACTCTATGAGTGGCCCCATTCTAAATTGATAGGTTTTGATTCCTTTATGTTATGACTTGTTTGAATTCTCTACCGAATGCTCCCTGTTTTTGTTGTCAGAAAATGGCACTGAGGGAGGAGGTTCTAGAGCAAAGTATGCTGTGATGGATGTTCCCATCACCTTACCTTCGACGAAACCAGTTACTGACAAGCCCAACCCCAAACAAGGAATCGGTGAGCTCCTCTTGTCTTTTGCCACTTCAGTTGATGCTTGTTGTGAGGTACCATACATTTCATATGGGGTAGTTGTTTCCTTGCTTGATGACTAATGCATATGTGTCTAATATCATGAGATTGTGATCTATTTTGTTTCTTACACAAGACTTTTCTTATTTCTTACTCTTGATTGCACTTGTGATCTGCAATTTGTCTTGAATTCATTTGTTAATTCTTATATACCAATATGAGTTCATTTGTATAGGAGTAAAAAAAAACATTTCCAAACATCAATGAGGCTACAAGTCTGCTGTATCATGGACAAAACCTGCATCTCTAAGATTTCATTCTACTGGGAAAACACATATTTCTCACCGTACAACATGTTGCAGGTATGCTATCATGGAGCAGCGACAGCCACTATTTCTTCACCCGGAACGACAACATGCCGACTGTTCTTTGGATATGGGATATCTGCCGCCTTGAACTTGCTGCTGTGCTTGTTCAGAAAGATCCGATCCGTTCCGCCGCTTGGGACCCTACTTGCACACGCCTCGTTCTGTGCACGGAGAGCCCTCACCTGTACGTGTGGTCACCGTCTGGTGCCTGCTGCGTCAACATCCCGTTGCCTAATTTCCGGATCATGGACTTGAAATGGAATTCAGATGGGAGCTGCCTCCTTCTCAAAGACCGCGAGTCTTTCTGCTGTGCTGCAATCGTATCTGCCCTGCCTGAGCAAGAACCTGATCAATCTGATGAAAGTTCTGAAGATGAATGATCTCGCCCTATGTCCAGCTTCTGCCGAATGGAGCTGTAGGCCTGTAGCCAACAATGGAAGAGAGCTACATTGTATAACATACTAGCAGTAGATAAATTTGGGGTACCGTCTTGTTGTAATCGGTGTTGGAGGAAAGATAAATGCTCGTTTCCTATGGAAACTCCTATAGATGATGCTATCATTCTAGGCCATAATTTTCTGTGTATTCTGTTGTAGATTCGTTGTACCTTATCGAACCTTTTGCTGTAGAAAGTATGAAGCAAATCTGGGACCATAATCCGTTCATATCACCTGTGTATGTGAGAGATAAAGCTGTACCATCATGTTCTATGCAACTAAACAGCCCCGTTTTTATAATTCAGCTGGCAATCTACTTGCAGCTGGAGCACGTGGTGTCACTGCCGTTGGAACTGATCTCGCAGTAGTCCCTTGTCGTGCCGCTAATTGTTAATCTTAGCCTCTTAATTCCCTTTGAATAAAGATGAGCTCCTCGTGCACTCTAGCTGCAGTATAATCACCCCATGAAATTGCATGTAATGGCAGATTACCACAGGATCCCGATTAAAAACTCCGGTGCTCCTAGGCTTCTACGTAGCAGTCTGGTCTGAGGGCTGAGGCTCAGGCTCCCCACGTCTCAGCTCGGGTGCTGCTGCATCGGTGCCTCCACACTCGCCCCTGACGCTTGCCATAGCCGGTCGGCGTATTTGGACCGGAGCTCGGAATACGCGTCCGCAGCGGCGTACGCAGGCTGGTATCTGTGTACGTCGTATATAAGGTCCGTCCCCGCCTCCACCTCTGCCTGACCTCCCTCTCCATCCCCCTCTTCCAGCAGGAGGTGAGGAAAGGGGACGGAAGTGCGCACGCCCGGTCGGTGGCCCGGTCGGATCCACCCGGCCGCGGAACGGATCGAAGCCGCCGTCCTCACCGCCTCGCGGAGCTCGATTCGGACACCGAGATCGGCGCGGATTCCCGCGCCCCTTACCCGATACGCGGCGGGAGGTGTGTGGTGGTCCTGCCGATCTCGCCACGGGAGGTGGGCTAACCACCTGCCGATTTGGGGATTCGGGTGCGCGCCTGGGTTTGGTGTGGTGGCGCGGACTCGCCGGCGGCGGGTGGCGGAGGTAGGGTTTGGGGTTGGGTGGGCGCGACGCGATGACGCGCCGGGTGCGGCGGAGGACGTGCAGGGAGAGGGAGGGCACGGCGGTGCGGCGCTCGTCGCGTGTGGGTTCGGCGGGGGTGGAGGATGGGGAGGATGCTCCCGCCGTCGAGCTGGACTGGAAGGCGCTGCCCGACGACACGATGCTGCAGCTCTTCGCCCGGCTCAACTACCGCGACCGCGCCAACATGGCGGCGGCGTGCCGGGGGTGGCGGGCGCTGGGCTCGTCGCCCTGCCTGTGGAGCGACCTCGACCTCCGCGCGCACCGCTGCGACCGGGAGGTGGCATCGTCACTCGCCGCGCGGTGCGGGACCCTGCGTCGGCTTCGCCTGCGCGGGCACGAGGCGGTCGAGGCCGTCCCCGGCCTCCGAGCGCGCGGCCTCCGCGAGCTGGTGGCCGATGGCTGCCGCGGGCTCACGGATGCTACGCTCGCCGTCCTCGTCGCGCGCCACGAGGACCTCGAGAGTATCCAGATCGGGCCCGACCATCTCGAGCGCATCTCCAGCGACGCCCTTCGCCAGGTCGCGCTCTGTTGCTCGCAACTCCGCCGCCTGCGCCTCTCGGGTCTCCGTGAAGCCGACGCTAGTGCCATCGGAGCACTCGCCCGCTACTGCCCCTTCCTCGAGGACGTGGCTTTCCTTGACTGCGGCACCGTCGACGAGGCCGCGCTAGGTGATATCCACTCTCTCCGGTTCCTCTCGGTCGCAGGGTGCCGGAGCCTGAAATGGGCTACTGCATCCACCTCCTGGGCCCAGCTTCCCTCCCTTATTGCAATTGACGTATCCCGCACTGATGTCCCCCCAAATGCTATCTCCCGCTTCATCTCCAGTGCCAAAACCCTTAAGCTTATATGCACTCTCAACTGCATTTCTGTCGAGGAGGAATTGGTTCAAGATCCTTCTGCATTTAGCAACTCCAAGGGCAAGCTCGTGCTAACCATTAAAAGCAACATCTTTAAATCTATCGCCACTATGTTTCCTGATGTGGATGTCAAAGAGCACGAGGTGTTCAATCAGTTTGACTGGAGGCACAAAGATAAGATAGCTGGTGATACAATTACCTGGCTTGAGTGGATCCTGTCGCAGTCACTTCTGCGAATTGCAGAGTCCAACCCACAAGGTATGGATGAGTTCTGGCTGCAGCAGGGCACTGCACTGCTGCTTAGACTATTGAAGAGTTCACAGGAGGATGTGCAGGAGCGCGCAGCTACTGCCCTTGCTACATTTGTAGTTATGGATGATGAGAGCGCGAATGTGGATCCTGCAAGGTCAGAGGCGGTGATGCAGAATGGGGGTATCCGAGTGTTGCTTGATCTTGCGAGGTGCTCAAGGGAGAGCGCACAGTCAGAAGCAGCAAAAGTAATAATACTCTGCCTCTTTTTTTAGTGTTCTCTGTGTTACCATTTTCTAACATTAGCACCATGCAGGCTATTGCCAACTTGTCAGTGAATACCAAGGTTGCCAAGGCAGTTGCAGATGAAGGTGGTATTGCAATACTCACTAATTTGGCTAAGTCGATGAATAGGCTTGTTGCTGAAGAGGCTGCTGGTGGCCTTTGGAATCTCTCTGTTGGTGAAGACCACAAGGTTGTTATTCTTCCTATGCTGATTGCTGATTCTTATTGCCTAACTTCTGAATGGGGGTCCCTTTTGGTAATAATGCATCGGTTGCTCTTCTTCAGGTGGCAATTGCTGTATCTGGTGGCATCAAGGCCCTGGTCGATCTAATATATCGTTGGTGTGCTGGCACTGATGGAGTTCTTGTATGAACCTCTAATTGCCGATTTCTTGAATTTCCAATTTCACATGCTAAGTAGCTGGAACAATTAGTCTATATGTTGCTATTTCTTTTTTCTTTAGGAACGTGCTGCTGGTGCGCTTGCAAACCTGGCTGCTGATGACAAGTGTAGCTTGGAAGTTGCAAAGGCTGGTGGTGTCCATGCTTTGGTTACACTTGCTCGATCGTGTAAACTTGAGGGTGTCCTAGAACAGGTAAAAAGCAGATCGCACATGCATGCTTTTTTTCCAATATAAGAAACCAGCACATGTTTATTATGGGTCTCCTAATTCTGCTTGTAAAATGAGTTACACAAAACGACATGTTGTGGTAAATACAAAGCACGGCCAGTCACATGCAAGTTCTCATCTTTAATTCTACCTTCGTATAGTAGCTATGTAGCTGGACATGTTACAACTTACAAGTACCTCTGCATCATAGCTTTTGCCACGCCACATGAGAAATAAGCTGGCCATGGAATAGATGTGAAATGTGACTCAATAGAGGCCAAGCACTAGCAAATACCTGCAGGTTATCATCTTGAAGATTTCATAACTGTACAACTGAACACTTGCCATTGTCATATTGCTTTACCTTTTGATCTTTTGGTACAGAGTCCCTTATTGGATCATGCATACTGCATTTATCAGGATTTGGTGAAGGTCTAGCGTGAATTTTACTCGAGATGTTAGCTACAAACTTGTTTATTTCCCTTCATTGCATATTCCATAGTTGATAACTTGTGCCCTTATCAGGAGGGCGGAACTCCTGTAAACTCATCAAGAGTATTGAGTTCAGTGGTTTGCTGGACTAGTATATTGCCATGCAATTTGGAAACACAGTGTCTAATGTTTTAGGATTTAGTGCTAGATGCTTGAAGCTTTAATGTTAGATTTATACCTTTTTTAATTGCTTTCATGCTACTCTGAGTCTGACATTTTTAGGTAGAAACTCCCAGCCTATTGCTTTGTATTTTTAATGTCCAACATCTCTATGTTTTTGCACTCTTGTTAGTTTCTAATGCTCCTGTTCTTATATGTGTAGGCTGCAAGAGCTTTAGCTAACTTAGCTGCGCATGGGGACAACAATGATAACAATGCTGCTGTAGGTCAGGAGGCAGGCGCTCTGGAGGCACTAGTGCAACTAACAGGTTCTCAAAATGAGGGTGTAAGGTATACTTCTAATTGATTCGATATGCTCCAACTTGCATGACCTTCAAGTTGTAGTGTTTGCATTCTGGCTGAATTATCCATAACTCCACATGAATCTACATTAATATTACACAATTTATGTATTAATTAGACAAGAAGCTGCTGGTGCTTTGTGGAACCTATCATTTGATGATAGAAACCGGGAAGCCATTGCTGCAGTGGGTGGTGTTGAAGCTCTGGTAAGACCTTTTTCCCCACATCCTCTGCACCTCATGCCATTTGGTAATACCTCTGATGAGGCTTTTAGACTAATGATGCAGAATGCTGCTGTCTTAATATATAACAATTAAAGTAGGCTCAAGTTATTTGGTTGCAATTTGTGTAGAGGAATTATCTTGAATTTTATGGTTAAAGTATGGCAACAACACTAAACCTATACAAATAAGAGATAATTTGTAATACTGGTGGGATACCTGAGATGCAGGTTTTTCTCTACATTAAACCAACAAGTGTTTCTAGGAACTCTTCTATCCCTTCCCTTGGATATGCATATTCTCAATCCCATCTGAATAGAAAAGTATATAATTTGCTTTTCAGATAATGACTTCTGTTTTTTAGGTTTCACTAGTGCAGCAGTGTTTGAATGGTTCAGAAGGCCTTCAGGAGAGAGCTGCTGGCGCATTATGGGGCTTATCTGTTTCAGAAGCTAACAGGTTACTTTAAATGTTAACCTGTTCTTACCAATTTCCTTCAGTTGTGATTTATGATGGCCCTTTCTACTCATATTATTGATGAGTTTACTTAACTTCAGAAGTTGCTAAAAGGCATTACCACTTTGGTATAGTTGGTGCATTATTCTAAATGAGGACGAATCTTACATAGTTTTATCTCCTTCACTTAAATAAAAGGCCATATATCTGATGAAGTAGACTTGCAACTATTACTAAATTGTTGTATTTCATGATATCCTTACAATATGCCTTTTTGCTGATAACATGTAGTTTAGTATGAATATTCATTCTAATTAACCTATATTGATGAAGCGGTGAAAGGTAGTTTAGGCTTAATTAGAAAGGAAAACCTGTAAAAAATAACATTTATTGATATATCTCAGTGGTTCTTAGATTCTTTAGCCTTCTTCATGCCAACCTTTTAGTCATTATTCAATTTCCACATTGTTCATGATAGCTTCAATTTTCTTTGCATTGGTCAGTATTGCAATTGGACAGGGTGGTGGAGTTGCACCTTTGCTCACATTGGCACGCTCAGAGGTTGAAGTAAGTTATGCTTGCAATTTATGTTTTAAACAAGTTCAACAAATTCTGGCTCATGTATGCATACGCTTTAAGAAATTTTTAAATTGTTTTTACTTTATGAAAAAAGGCCTTCTGTTGGCACTAGATAACATTATCAGGGACTTCCCTGCATACTTCATGCATTAGTAGATAGAATGATGCCCAGATGTGCAAAATCATAAAATATAGTGTATTATAAGTTTGCGTCCATAATTCATTAATATGTTAGGTTCTACTCTCATTTGCTTTGTAGCTTGTAGTTTTGCAACTTTTGAAATTTTGAAATGTGCTAGCTCTTGATTCATTCTTCTGGATATGAGGATTTGAAAGACAACTTTATTCAGTAGTGTGGTGTATTTTATTTCAAGCGTCTTTAAATTTTTCTGATGATTTGAGGCCTGTTGTGACCTAGTTTTACTTGTATGAACACATCACTCCCTCCATTCTTAAATGCTTGGAAAATTTGCTAATGTTGGCTTTGCAAAACATGTGCAAGTTTATTTTTTTAGTTTAACTACCTTATATCAAGTAGTGTGGACCACTTCATCAGTGCCCTCAATTTCTTGTTAGGGTTTCCCCCTAATTTGGGGGGTGTTAATGTGATTTTATAGACTATTCTCATACTTTGGCCATTCTGTTTTTTTTTTTTTGGAGATAACAAGATATTCTTTACTTAGACAATAACTTTCTGTTCCACAGGATGTTCATGAGACAGCTGCAGGGGCACTGTGGAACCTTGCTTTTTATTATGGCAATGCTCTCCGCATAGTTGAAGAAGGCGGGGTGCCAGTTCTTGTAGGCATTTGTTCGTCATCAGGGTCAAAAATGGCCCGCTTCATGTCTGCACTAGCCCTTGCCTATATGTTTGATGGAAGGTACACTTTTTACTGGCTTCATGTGTTTGCCATTTGACATTTAAATTGTGGTGGAATGTCGATTTAGGCTTCAAAGTTCTCAATTTTTTTTTATTTATGATATACCACTGTCAGGATATCAGAAATGGTTGTGTACCTTTATGATTTCTAGGCTTGAGATGATATATTGGCTTATGAAATAGTTGAGTGACTTCAGTTAAAATATGAATGTGTTGATAATTTGTTTGTTGTCATCAAGTTTTATTTTGGTGGACTTATGTGTTGACATCTAGAAAGTTATCCTTTACCATTTCTTTTTTCTTTGATCATATGTTGCTATAACTTTTATTTGTAAGTTGGCTTGTACTCCCTCCATATCACAATTAGAAGACGATTAGGACAACGACACGGTCTTCAAAATGTAAATTTGACTTGATATTTTTCTAAAATATTTATTAAAATATAATATATTTATACTTTTATAAAAATACTTTTCAAGACAAATCTATTNNNATCAACGAATTAAAAGTTATTCGTGATTTATATTCCCAATGTTTGACTAAAATCTTGTCCAAAATGTCTTCTAATTGTGATACGGAGGGAGTATATGTGTTACTGCTGATCATTGAATTTTAATGTCCTCAGTCTAATGTTATTTGCACAAGATCCATGTCCTGCAAAAGATTTGCATTCATGTAGATGCAGGAACTAGTTTGGTTGTTGTCTGGTGCTGAGGTTACCATGAAGGGCAAGTCAAACTGCCTACTTGGCGTTAGCAATAGCATACTGCAATGTTGGTTGTCATAATCTGTCAATAAACCACATGACAGGCTGTCGGTACCTTCCCACTGCCGCATTAAATTTTACAAGTCATAAGATATTTTAGGCACTTTGAGAATTTGATGTAGATGGGCTGATGATATTTTGCATCATTGGTATTATTCATAATTTTCTTATTTATTCTATCAAATAGCTCCCCATTTCCTTTGTAGGAACTTGATTAGATTAATAGAAACTAACTAAGATGCTTATACACATTATGCAATACTCCATTCTTTGCTTGCAGTAGGAGTGTAGGACCATGGTTCCTTGTAAATTGTGTCTGTTTAGCAAGAATTTGGTACTGCTATCTCTGTACAAGATTATCTTTATGATTTATATACGTGATCAGATGGACTAACAATGAACCTTTGAACTGACAGAATCGTTGAATTATCTTCGGTTGGGACATCGTCAGATAGCAGTTCCAAGAGTGTTAATGTTGAGGGAGCTAGAAGAATAGCATTTAAGCATATAGAAGCGTTTGTGCTTAGTTTCTCAGATCCACAAATGTTCTCTATGGCTGCTACCTCCTCATCCCCGACAGCGCTGTCTCAGGTTGCTGAAGGAGTATTTATACACGAAGCTGGACACCTGAGATGCAGGTTAGGCTCTACACTTGGTTATTCTTATTCAGAGTATATGAAGTTCTTATTGGTTGGATCCATATTTGTCACATGCATCTTATTTTGATACTGAGTCATATATGTAGTTCGAGAAACATAGTAGTACTAATACAGTGCTTGCTTTCTATCTTCAGTGGTGCCGAGATTGGTAGATTTGTTAACATGCTTCGGAATCCCTCACCAATTCTTCGTGCTTGTGCTGCCTTTGCTCTTCTTCAGGTTTGTTTCTTTTATCCCTTCTGAATATACAATGCTGTTTAGCTTAAGCCACTGTATCTAGAGATGTGAGCGGTACTGTCCATTATTGGAGCAGTTCTGGCTGTTTTTTTTGCAGTGATATTGTTATTACTATTTTGTTTATCTGCCAGCATCTTGTATAGTAATATAAAACGCACGAATCTGTATTTAAGCTAACTTTGAAGTATATTGAGTAGTGGATCTAGAGCCCCCCAACCACCCATTTTGAATCTGTAATTCAAAGTAGGTATTTCACCCTAATATGGCTATATAATGCATATATTAAACACAAGCTAAGACTGACTTTTCTGTATTACCTCTATATATGCACAACCTACCAGTATTCTTAAATGTGAAGCATGATGATTATTCACAGCTTCTATAGCTTTTCCGCATCCAAGAATGTTTTTTCTTTTTCTTGATTCTATTTGTCATTTATCTGTTCCAATTTCGGACCTTGTTTTGTCAGTTAGGATATGTTTCTTTTGTTTCATTCGGGTCATGCCTATCCTTTGGCTTGACAGTTTTAGCTTCAAAATTTCACATGTCCTCTTTCTTATATGCTCTTGCTCTATAACTTTCCTTTCTTTCTTTGTGATCTGATCTGATAAGAACTACTATCTGAAATAATGCAGTTCACAATCCCAGGAGGTCGGCACGCCGTGCACCATGCAGGCCTCTTACAGAAAGCAGCAGCAGCTCGAGTGTTGCGTGCAGCAGCGGCAGCAACAACAGCTTCTATTGAAGCTAAGATCTTTGCCAGGATTGTCCTCAGGAACTTGGAGCACCATCAGACAGGGATGTCGACATGAATGCACAGCAGAGGTGCATCCTGCAACGAAGGTGTCTCACCTTTGTTGAAGGGTTGCGTGGCCAGTGCATCCTCAGTTTGGCTTCAGAGCTTTAGAATCACAACAGCTTGGCATAAGCAGAGAGTGTCCGAAGGAACCTCCTCCACCAAAGGGCCCCCACAGCTGTGTAGCGACTGAATGAAACTAATAGGTGTCGGCCCCTTCCCTTACCAATGCTTAAGGCTGAGTGCAATTTTCTCGTGATTATTTGGTTTGTACAACTTTTTTCTAAAAAAAACTCTTAGCGTCGATGAGAATTGTTAAGCGGCGTATAGCTTTAGTTATGGATATTTGTTATTTGTTGATTAGTATTGAGGTGAGTGGCTATTTGGGCTATCCCTCCTGTTGCAACATACATGTAGCCTTGTAAATGTACTAAACTGTTACATATTTTCTTCCCCAAGATTGATGTTGTGCATTTGTAGAGTAATATTGATTTGTTCTATTCGCAATTCACACCGTTGGTAGCCCTAGGCTGGAGCGTTGAGAGGGTGTGTAACTAGGATGTGTGCCTCTGTCCACTTCTCTGAATATGTATTCTTTCTGTTCCATGTTATAAGTCATTTCAATATTTTGGGAGCCAAACTATCTTTAAACCACAGATTTTTGAATAGATATAACATGAAAATATAAGTAATGAATAATCTAATGATATTTATTTGATATGATAAATGTTAGTACTTATTGTAAAAAAAGATCAAATTTGAGATGGAATTTACTAAAAAAAAGTTGGAATAGCGTGTAATTTGAAACTGAGAGAGTATCATGTTACTAGAAAAGCGGATGGTGTTGGGCAACTGCTCTGCGTACAAGCTTAGGGAATGGGAATATGTAGGATTGGGTAGCCGCAGGTGTGCGTGCGTTCACAATTTGTAATATTGTTACTACTTACTAGCATCAATATGTGCATATATTTTTCTCATTTCCTCTCAATCACACGAGTTCTTTCCCTTCCTTTTGATTAAAATTAAATCTAAACCCGCCTTTTATAGATATCAACTAGTTTTTTTTTTCAAATTGATCTAAACAACAGCTCTAACATAATTTAAAAGTATTTTCTATTCAAACCATAATAGTTTTTTGGGAGATCCAAACAAACTTTGCACATTATAAAATTTTTCATTGAAGTTATAGACATTAAAACTTTAAATTATAACCTTTTGGTAAGTTTTTAGAAAATATTGTCATAGAAACTGTGGACATAATTGTAAAATGTTCGTGAACACATTTTGAAAAAAAATAGTAAAATGCTTTTCGAGACTGTTTTCGGAAAGCTTTTGAGAGCACCTCTAGCGCTGGTTCCACTGGAGCCGTCCATGGCAGGCGAACAGAGACACGGTTGGATGCCGACAGCGTGAGCATCGTTTTGGTGGGTCCCACATCTTTAAAAAAAATCACAAGGCGGAGCTCCCTGAGCCTCTTAACTAAGAAAAGCTCTATGAGCCTCTCCCTCAGTTTCGGTCCTTCCTCTCTGAGTTCTCTTTCCGGTTCTTTGCTAATCGTTCATTCCCTCTTCTATCGTTCATTCCCTCTTCTCAATCCTTCAAATTCAGCTACGAATCATGAAAATAATCTCGAGAGAAAGGTAGATCAGGTAAACCCGCTCTCTATTGGAGCAGATGAGGCCTAGCTAGGACAGCTCGGAGAAGCTTGCTCGCGGCGTCGGAGGCCGGCCAGCTCGCGGTGGTCAGCATCCTGCTCGTGGCGATGGAGGCTGGCTCGCGGTGGCGCCACCCGCGTCAGGTCCCGGCGGCGTGCAGCCTGCTCGCGACGGCAACATCCAGGCCAGCTCGTGGCGACCCGCATAGCTTCGAGCACGGGGAGGGGTGCTATGTGCCTTACTCCCAATTTCTCTCTTCGGCTCGTCTGCAGCAACGATTTTGGAATCTGACAACCAAAATTCGGATGGTGCAATATGCACGGTTCGGTTCGTTTACTGTAGCCCTCTGTTCGTTCTTTTACCACGCTGGGATGCTCTCGGAAAATATTATTTTTCCCTATTTCCATAAAAGGCGACAAAAAGTTTGAAAAGAAAGCTCAAGACATGACAACAAGAAAACAAAAAAAGTATTTACGATTAAGTGTGGACTCCGGACTCCGCCTCCCATTGTTTATCAAATTGGTGCCAACATAGGCATAGGCAGCATGAGTACCGTGAAAGAGATGGCGGAAGCCAGCGCCCTCTCAAATATTTTCCTTCGTGATATCTTGAAGTTAAAGAGAGGGGAGGAGAATAAAGTGGAGAAATTGACTTTTTCCTTGCGTGGTCTACCTTCTTGAGGGTAGCAAGTGTTCTTCGACAACACTCGAGGGAGTGGCCACCACTTTATTAATATTTATCCTTTGCCAGATTTAGAAGCAAAAGAGAGTGAACAAAAAAGACAAAAGGTACGAGAAGGAGAGAGTGAGACTATTGGTCTTTCATCCATGGCTCGACGATAGAGGAAGCAGAGGGGAATGACTACTTAACAGCAATGCAATCGCAGAAGCCACTAGCCTCTCAAAGCTTTCACTCTACCAAATTTCAAAGTGGGATAGAGCACATGAGAAAATAAGAGGGGAAAGGGAAATAGGAGACGAAGATGATGGCTCCTCCCAGGGCTTACCTCCTTGATGGTAGTGGATGTTGATGCACTGCAAGTACATGACCGTGTTGACGATGATGGTGGATCCGCCACCCCCTCAAAGTTTCCCCTATGCCAGATCTGGAAGTCAAAGATACGAGAGAATAATAAGGAAAGAGAAAGGGGGATCAAGAGAGGGGTATGATGGTACTTTCTCCCATGGATTACCTTGTTCATGACAAAAGAATATATGTGACATGACTACTCTGATGCCAACCGAGGAAGCCACCACCTTCTTAAAATTTCCCCTCTGCTAAATCTGGAAGTTAAAGATAGTGTATGAGAAAGGAGAGGGGGTGGAGGAAGAGAGAGAGAG
>JAZFNS010020007.1:93950251-93960425 GCA_037127165.1 Alloteropsis angusta | reverse complement strand
TCCAGATACGGAGCGTTCTTTGGATTGGGAACTTCGTAGGCCGGCCCCGTTCTGTCTGATCCCGGANGTTTTAGATCTCGCTTTTTGAGGATGGATTATGTTGAGGTAGTCTGGATTAAGGGCTTGATCGGGTACCCTAATGTAGACCCTCGTCACATGGGCACCGTTAGTACCCGGTGGGTACCAGCCTGTCGGGCCCAAAACCGAAAAAACTTCCAGAGAGTTTTCGACTAGTTTATTTCCACGTATCAGGTTGACAGATTGACTGTGGCGACTCGCATTTCAGTTTTCACCTCGCGGTTCTGCATGGTGTGACGTACTGTGGGCCTGCTGGTAACTACGTAGAAAATGAAATACCACGTTAATTAAACCATTAATTAATTAGTGTTAGCTCGATCCATCAACTCTGTCTACCTCTAGCTAGCTAGTAGGAGAACTGACAGTGGCGTAGCTGGTGCGTGGTCCAGCTATGCCTTGGCATACCTGTAATTTTGGCATTGATCTATACTGATTAAAGAAAAGTCCAATTAATACATGTTTAACCATGATTAATCTTGTGTCAATTCTAGGATCAATTAACACACCTCATGGCTANNNNAAAAAATCCAAGTTTTTTCTCCATGAATTAGCACAAACATAACTAATTTTTAGTCCAGCTTTAGTACTTCCAAATTAAACAAGCCTTTAACCCACGCCTAGACCTAGCCTTCTTATGTTTGCATGTTGTATGCACATAGTGGGAACAAGAGGGTAAAGCGCTACTCGCAAGGACACCGACCTTCGTCTTCACCATACAAGATCTGCCAGCATGTTGTGCCGTTGTCATTACTCTCTGTCTTTGCATCTACGATCATAGGTTGATTTACTTGCTTCCTAAGTTTGTATCGCTTCTACCAATGGCAACATTTGTATTACAATTTATGCAATCTTTTGCAGTTAATTATTGACTTTAAGACTCAGTGTGCTAATTTTGGCAATATCTAAAATTCAAAAATTATATGAATCACATTATTCATTTAAAAATTGTACCAAAATATGTATGAAAAAATTATGTTGGCATACCCTTTGGTACAATCCTATCTACGCCACTGAGAACTGATCACGGCCGATGCAACTGCCGCCAATTGATAGTCGCATAATTCGGCCTCACCGTCCACCAAGAATGTGTTGGATGCCGCAGTCACCAGCAATTTTATGCAACTGATGAAGCAAACCAAAACCTTGACTCCTTGAGCAACAAATAAAGGCTCATTTCTTTCTTACTTGCGGACCAGTTTACTGGTAATTAAAGCCTTTGGTAGGTGTAGTACACCCATTCCTTAAGCATCACAGAAAGAGAAGCCACCAGTTCAGCTCAATCGCGTGAATGATTTTATTGATCTTGTCTTGAAGACCAGACCTAAAAGCACGGAGGGAGTGACGTCAGATGCCCCCAAAGAATATGATACTGGGGACGGAGGGAGCTGAAGAATAATATGAGTTTTTTTTTTTTTGCAAAAGAATGGATTTTTTTTCGAGATAGTATAAAGGTGCAAATAGTAATGTTCAATACTCCAATGTGCTATATACCGATCTAGCCTTGCTAATAGAAGAAAAGCACCGACTAAAGCAGGTTCTGGTACATGACACTGAATGAATATCATGATGACATTGACAGATGTGTTCATATCTGTGGATGATGTGCACCTCACCGGAACGAAGATCGATCACGACCAAGAGGCACAACAAAGCAAATTGAGGGGGTTAAAGCACTAAAGAACTCGAACAACAACGACCATAGGTGTTGGAGAACCAAAGTGAGACATGCATATGCATGCGACAGAGAGCTAAAGCCACCAGGAGTGCCCAGCAAAGCTGGGATCAGCCTAGCTTTTACCCACTCGGAATAATTCTGTCCTTGGTGCCGCTCCTATCTGAGGGTCCTAATATTTTTGGTGAAAATAAAAGCAAGCACTTGCCAGCACCGAAATCAACAAAGGTAGCCTAGCACAACTTTGAGGCTATGGCGGCGGGAATAGTTTTCGGTCTTTTTCAGCAGAGAGGGAGAGGGCTAGAAAAGAAGATCAGATTTAAGGACCAAATCTGTATTAACGATGTCTGTGAGTGGCCACAGCGTCAATTCGCCTGTGAAGAAGCGCTGATCCATAGGCTCGTTCTGCTGGTCAAAGCGCTTGGTCAATTCATCGATGATGAGTTTTATTTCGAGATTCATGACTCCACGACTACGCTGGAATCTGGTGAAGTGCTGGTGTGGTGGAATTTGCTCCAGATCGATCAATCCGCCACAAATCGGTCAAACGTGAACTAGAATTATAAGATCGCGGCGCAGCACAGAGCGGCACACACCGAGAGAGCTCGACCGAGTTTCTTTTTTCGACCAACCGATGAATTGAGGAAGGATCGACCGGTAGCCCAGGATAGAACAAATCTGATACAAATTGTTAGCAATGGAGATCGATAGAAGGCAAAAAGCAAGGAAGAACTCGGGAAGAAGACGAAGAATAGGGAAAGAGAGGACCGGTACAGAACGAGGAGACCTATCGAGAGTTTAACGTTTAACAGTATGAATGATGTTTCTCTTCCCTCCTCTCCTAGTAATTATACTCCATACATGCCCAATACTGCACGCAGGCAGTAAGTCCAGTCATTTCCGGATAAGGGGTGTTTGAAAATTTCCAAAGTTTGCAAAAAAATAAGTAAATTGAAAACTGTGTTATCTCTCGTAGACACGCTTCTTATTTCTCAATGTTTTTTTACACACTTTAGAAAAATAAACAGGACTTTAGCCCAATACTGCACACAGGCAGTCAAGTCCAGTCGCTTCCGGATATATTTATATTTATATTGGGCCTTCTCTTCCTGGTTCCTCCGACTTGCCAGCCATGACGGCCTGCTCATCCGGCACAGCTTGATCAACAATAGTATCCTCTGGTACAGCAGTAACACTCATCCTCTATGTCACACTCACTAGTCCATGTTTTACGAATTAGGGCCAACAAGTAGTAAAAAGTACGAAAAGTCCTCTCAACGTCCCTCATGTATTCTCGTAGCCTGAGTTTCATCCCTCATGAATAAAACCGTATATTTGACATCCCTCAACTTCAAAAACTATTTGTTTTCGATCTCTCAGTTGTTTTAAAGGTGGTTTCACGTCATGTGGCACTATTTCAACATTCCTTATATATTGTCATAGTCTGAGTTCCGTCCGTCACGTACAAAATCGGGTATCAACCATCCCTCAACTCCAAAAAGGTTTGTTTTCGATCCCTCGACTGTTTTGGGGGTGATTTTACATGATATGATGTCGGGCCCCACATATAAGATGACAAATGGTAATGGACCCCACATTTCATATTTTCTCCTTCCTCCTCCCCTATGGCCTACCGCTGTCTTCGTTCCCTCCCCGTGCACCACTGTGGTTGCCCCCTGCTCCCACGCCTACCCTGGCCGGCCGACCGTCGCCACTCCCTGTGTGCTGCTCCAGGCTGCGGCTGCCCTTGCTGGGTGATGTCGCTCTGTGAGCCGCTCTGGCCACACCCTCCCCTTGCCTCACTTCAGCACCCGCTCCCTGCACTGCATCAAATGCGTTGAGCAGGGGAGAGAGGAGAAGGCGACTGGACATGGAAAGAAGGAAGAGAGGGACGAAGAAGAAATGCACTTGTCATGTGGGGTCCACTTCCGACGCCTAACACGTGGAACTCAGCGCCACGTCATGTGAAACCACCTTCAAAACAGCCGAGACACCGACAACAAATACTTTTTGAAATTAAGGTATGTTGGGTACCCGATTTTATAATTGAGGGACGAAACTTATACTATGGCAATACGTGAAGGGCGTCGGAATGACTTTTTTCTAAAAAAAAGATACCTCGCATTTCGAAGGCAAACTCAACTCGGGCCCAAGCCCGACAGGACTCTGATGCCAGTCTACGGCCCAGCGATCGAGTGCCGTTCGTTAAAATAAATGTACGGCCCAACGGCGTCGGCGCGGGAGAACCAGGTTTTTCTCCCGCCAAAACGCCCCCCCAATTTTGTTTCTCCCGCCGCCCACCACTCCCCATCCCCACAGGGCCACAGCTCACAGCCGCCGCCCACCCGCCCCCGTAAACTCCGACGCCAGTGCACCGGCCAGCGGCCACCGAAGCCGACCGGGCGAGGATCCTGCTCCGCGCTCCAGATTCCGTGACCACGCCACTTCCTAGGCCGCATGGAGATCGTGCGATCCCACCGGCAGCTCGCTGCCGCGGCCGCCGGTGGCGGCGGCGGTCCAGGAGCCCTGCCGACCTATCGGGCGGCGCCACAGCTGGAGGTGCGGCTGGAGGAGTTCGAGCTCTTCGCCATCGACCGCCTCCGTGGTGCGTCCTCCTGCCCTTTCTACCAAAAACGCACCCTGCCTTGCTTCCTAAGATCTAGCTAACGGTTGGAGTGCGGCGCGTTTCGCTGCGTTGTGTTGGGCAGTTCTCAAGGGGATCTCGGATGGGCTGTCGCGGGGGAAGAGGCCGGAGGAGATGGAGAAGCTGGTGAGCGATTTGACTCTCTCTGGCCGCTCTCTCGTTACTGCGGGGAAATTTGGGAATGGAACTACGTTCGGAGCATTTTTTTTCAAGAAGAAATTTTGATTTTGTGCAGAAGTAGGCGCAAGTTTCAGTGCATTTTGCGGTCGTGTGTAGGATGCAAACCTTACTCTGAGTTGGATTTTGCTACAGAAAATGGAACAAAATTGCTAGTCTCTTCTGGGGGTTAACATGCTACGTTTTCCAATCTCCAATTTATTTCGTGTACTAATTCCTGTAGATGTAGAGTGCCCCCTATGGCACAGATATCATGTTATCTCTTCCTTACATTCGGCCATAGCTGTGATTTAGTCCTGCAGTTAGATTTTGGGAATGGAACTATATGTTTGGAGCATTTTTAAGCAAAAATTTCTATTATGTGCAGAAGTTGGTGCAAGTTTGAGTGCAGTTTATGGTCACGTATAGGATTTAAAGCTTGCTCTGAGTTGGATTTTGCTAGAGAATGGGAGAAAATTGCTAGGCTCTTCTGGATTTTAACACGCCACCTTTTGAAATCTTCAATTTATTTTGTGTACTTGTTCATGCAGATGTAGAGTGCCCCGTAAGGCACAGATATCATGTGTCTTCTCCTTACAAGTGGCCATAGCTGTGATTTAGTTTTGCAGTTAGAATTTTTGTTCTCTCTACCTAATCAGATTGAAGCCGGATGGCATGAGATTATTGGAAAATGGAAACCGTTGTTATGGACTTAGCCTTGTACTGCAAAAATTGTCCAAATTTTGATACAAACAGAAATTCATTATGCATTTTGCTTTATACTTCAGGTCAGTGAGTTGTGGAAGACACACATGAGGCACCAGGATCCAGCAGGGACTTTGAACAAGGATATAATATCGCACTTTGTGCTCCGTCTAGTCTACTGCAGAACGTAAGCTTATAATATTAATACGTCTGTATTCAGAGCACTAGATTAAGACTGATGGTTCTTTTGAGCAACATAATGAAAAGCTCAATTTGATACGCCACCCAGGGAAGAATTGCGGAAATGGTTTCTCTCTATGGAGACCACACTTTTTCGGTATCGCTTTCGGCTTGAGAGTCCTGAATCACAGGTGACTCCCTACCAATTTATCATATAATTGACAAAGGAAAATGATATTGCATTTGTGCTTTAACTGTTGCTTGTTGCACATTATCTGTTTCAGAGGATGCTTATGACTGAGTTTCAATTACCGTACAAGGCATTGCCACACTCAGAATTCGAGGTACATACTATGGCCACTAATATAATTTCTGAGGACTTTGATCTTTGATGCTTACAATGTAAAACTGCTGTGTTTAGCCCTTTTCTTGTTTGCGTCATGAAGTTCTTGTTTTCATGTTTTAGGCTGTGAAAGATAAGTTGAGCCAAGTTGCACGTTCCATTGGTCAATCTGCAAATGGTACCTTTACTGCCACTTCTTTTCACTCAATTTATTGCAATTTCTTTTAAAACTGGATGTTACTATTCTAGGTTCAGTCACAGAATAGGGCGTTTCTCTATGGTTCATATTTTTGTAGATTACCTAAGCGGTGAGCATACCGAAACAGCAGATGTACCACTGCAACTGAACTTTCAGGGTTCTTTCTGAAGGAAATGTTCTGTAATGTATAGAACAGTCATGTGAAACCATAACTTTGTTAAACCTTGTCATAAATCTCCATTTATTCTTTTTGCTCTTTGAGTAGAATGTTCTATTATTTGCACACTCTTCCTCCACTGGAAGCTAAATTCATTTTGTATTTTTTGACAGTTGAGCCTGTGTTCTTCAAGGTATGTACACATAACTATTTTAGCTCTTTATCTCTGTATCCAGAAGTTCTGTTTTGTGCGAATAATAATTCAAAGTAAATCATCTTACAATCCAATCAAGGTACCTTTTGAAGAAGTTCCTGACCTTGTTGCCAGCCGTCGAGTATTTCTTTTGAAAGGCTATGCTTATGTGGCGATGAGCCAGGTTTGCTGTGACTATGAGAATAAAAGTTCCAATCGTTGTTTTGGTTGATGCGCTTTATGAACATGCCTGTATGATTCTCTAGGTGGTTTCACTTGTGGTTACTCAATTCCGCTGCAATATCTCAAAGGCACTTGTTTTAACAAACAGGTACGTGGCACATTAATTTTAGGTTGCTCAGTTCCTATGTAAATGTCTTGGAAACCTGCTTACTTAATTCTCTGTCGGAAAGGTCTCTTGTGGCTTTATATATAGTACGTATACTATTTTTTGTTAGGAAAATATTTAATTTCTTATATGTTCTTGGCAAAAAGATCACATATTTTCAAAAGCTCGAGTTCTTCAATTCAGTATAATTTTCCAACAGCAGTTGGCATTAAGTTCTGAACTGAGTGCTAACTAGTTACTAGTCATTATTGTACAGAAAATGGGTGGCTACTATTAAGGAACAAGAAAAGGACAGGTTGACTCCTGTGAGTACCAGCTAACTACCTTTCTTTCAGAACTGATCTGTTTATAGCTTCTGTGATGCCTAATTTTGTTTTGACAGATAGTCGAAGCATTAAGCAATGCATATTTTGGACCTGATTATTCTCAGGTATGCCGTCCCACCTTTGCAGTTATGCTTGATTTTCCTGTGATTCAAGTACATTTTCCTCTAGTACTGTTGCTAACTGATTTTCTTGATTTGTGGTTTCTTAAACTATAATGTTTTACGCAGCCAAAGGACGCTGTCGAAATATCTCCAAAGGAAATTGACCAACTGGCTAAAAGTTCTTTCCCTCTTTGTATGCAGCATATGCTAAATAAGGTAAGGCACCTTAATGTTCTTGTACATATGCTTACCTTGTGACCAGGTTGGTCACTGTTTTCTTTTATTTTGCAGCTGAGAGAAAACCATCATCTCAAGAATGGAGGTAGAATGCAGTTTGGTCTTTTTCTTAAGGTAATAGTTAATTGAATTAGATTAAAACTTTGATCTGTAGGTACCTAAAATTGTGTCCCATTAACGACTTCTGAAAATTATGACCTAGGGTGCTGGACTAAAGTTGGAGGATGCTCTTGCATTTTGGAGAGCGGAATTTTCTCAGAAGGTACCTGTCTATTGTAGAAAACATAAACATGTATTTCGTGTAATGCAAACATTTTATAGGAGTATATCACCACCTTATTGCCTGTAGCACTAGCATACAGCAGTGCACTGAGCCATTATAATCAAAGAGATGCAATATTGAGCAATTGGATTTCCCTGTGCTGAACACGTAAGTTATTGTAGTGTTTATTGCCTCAACGATCTTGTATCTTCTTTGGATAAGGTTGGCTCTGAGCGGTTTGACAAGGAATATGCCTATAGCATCAGACATTATTATGGAAAAGAAGGAAAACGGACAGTAAGCCCCTCCTGTTACACGTGTAACTTGAAATTTTACTGGAGTTATCACTTACTCTTGGAAATACTGCTCCAGGATTACACTCCATATTCATGTCAGAAGATCATTTCTGCAACACCTGGCGTTGGAGATCACCATGGATGCCCTTATCGACATTTTGGGTACAATCTCATCCTTAGTCTTTACTAACAAAGTAGATAAGTGCTTATTATTTTAATACGTGCTTTAAACTTTTTGTTAGCAGTAGCAGTTTGTATCTTCTCTTCCAGTATTTCCTTTGTCAGTAGATACTCTTGAACTTTGAGGTGGAAGTAAGGTTTCATTTGAAACCCAGAAATCTGAATGGAAGAAGAGCCCACCAACTTTCAGTTTTTCTTATTAAAAAATGACCCAACAAAAAAAGCTTAACGAACTAAAAAAGCAGCCAAAGGTAATTATAAATGAGAACTAACGTTTTGTTTACTCATTAAGTCCACCTGACAAGTGTCCAGGTTGAAACAAATAGTACAATACTACCAAGTATGGCAGTGATATGCTTTTGTAATTGTTGCCAATATGGTTTCATCTAGTATCCTCGTTCAATCTTATCCATGATATAGTTTCTTCCTTGATTATGGTCAAGTCAAAACAGCATTCTGTTGTGAATTTCACTTGCCATGCGAGTTTGTGATGATGCAGGATAACCATAATGCTACCCTAGTTTGTACCTGATGTTTGTGTCTCTGCTTTACTATATTTGCAGTGAAGAAAATTTGCGGGCAGCACTCAACAAAATGGGTGTTGGTGGGCAAGTGTTGGAACAGATAATGGATAAAGTGAAGAACAGGCATTACCAGGTGCTGTACTTAATTACCATCAGCTTAACTGAGAAATGCTATCCCTGAACTGACTGGTTTATCTGGCATAATGAAATATACAGCTAGCTTGCACATTGACCTTTGAGGCAACACATGGTGTCTCCTGTGATACTGGAATCAACCATCCAAATCAGTATTTCAGCGAAAGCCAGAAAATTTTGCGAGCCAAAGTGAGTATAGTAGCTTAGTGTACACTTGACTGTTTTTCTTGTGCTCTGCAGTGTTTGCAAGCTGAGTTAATATTCAAATTTAACATGTGCGGTTTTATGCACAGAACCAAACAGTGGAGAACCAGTCAGCAACATAAATTGTACTTTAGCTGCAGAAAGTATCCATCTACAAAAGGTTACCAGGTCTGGACAGCACTCAGCTTTTGTTTTACATTTTCTCTATTGTTGAACACTACTCATTCATGACTTGATGCATTCTAATGTGCAACAACACACCATATACATGTTGCACGCCATTAGCTGTTTATGCCATATGTAATTCATACTTCTGCTGAATTCTCCATTGTCTTCCGACGCTTTTACTAGATATCTTCTATTCCTTTTTTTCACTTGAGGTTCTTTCCCTTGTTTTATTGGAAGCACCTCTCCATTTGGTAAAATGGTGCGCATGATTTGAAACTGTCCAAGACTTTAACTTATTTTGTGTGTTATATTTTGATTTGCCTCATCCAAGGTTGCGCCTTGTTATTGAATTTGTTTGCGTTGGATACGTACAGCTCTGACCTTTACTGGATTGTTTATATTAATACGAGCAGCCTAGCGGTCCTGTCAGTTTGTAATTGTGAGTGCAGAACAAGAACATTCTGGTTTCTTGGTAACAACAGTGATTTCTCAACATTGATTTTTTATCAACATTTTACCTATGATTTGGAGCACCACAAGAATTCGTTCTCAATTTCATGCATAAACTGTTAGGTTTTCTACACTAGATGTACTATATGCCTGCTTATAATTCCATACTACTGTCTTTTGTCCATGCAGCAGGTCAGCGTCTAACAAAAGATTCACGCTTGATGCAATTATGCGATGGTTACTGGTTGTTAATTTTTGACGCTTAGCTGAAGTCCTGTTGTTACCTGGTGTTTACAAACTCTAGCTGGTGGCTGTCATACTGGACAAGCGATGGTGCCACGATATAAACTAGAACTCTAGAAGGATTACCTAGTGCTGTGAACGGCAGCAGGTTAAGGCATATGTACTATTGTGTATCCGTGTAAATGTTGAGCGAATCAAGAAACACAATGAATTTAAAGTAGCACCGGTTTTCCTGTGATGTGTTGTTATTGCCAAGCTTCTTTGAGTAAAAGAGAATTGCTTACTCTGATTGTCTATGTATAATGTATGTAGTCACCCAAGCTGAAGAGCGTCGCCCCATATGTTTTCCTCCGTCTTTTCACTTTTTTTTTT
>JAZFNS010020007.1:93734718-93747562 GCA_037127165.1 Alloteropsis angusta | reverse complement strand
TTTAGTCACCTTTATTCAGCGTTTTATTTTCTCGAATGCAAAGGAGGATGGGGCCCGTTTGGCAGAGCTCTAGAGCTGAATAAAGCCATGCCAAACAGGACAGCTGCAAACATGGTGCGGAGGAGCACCTCTCTGAATCCACCCCCTTTGCAGTAGAAAAGTGTAGAGCCGAAGAAACTCAGCTCCCCATGTAGAGCCACGGACTGGAAACACAGAACAACCCATGCCCACATTCAGAAATTATTGCCATTGGGGTAACCTCGACTCCTGTCTCGCCTATGGATGGTAATTCTTCCTACGGGCATAGGTACCCGCAGGTTTTGTACCCGATGGACGAGGGTATGGGCATAAATTCTTGTCCGTGGGTGAGGGTATAGGCATGAATTCTCGCCCATGGCTAGGACATGGGCATGAAAACTCGCCCACGGACACCCATCGGGTTACCCGCAATATAAAGAGTTAATTAATTTTCACCGAACAAATGTCCAACAACATAAAATACGACCCAAGCCCACAAAAAACTCTTAAGTGCTTGCAATTTATTTGGTTTATGCGTGATTAGACAATAATTGATCCTTATATTGTAATTTTTATTTGTCTTCTTTGAAAAAGATTTGTGTATGTTTCGGTTAATTTTTCATTTGTATAGATAATTTAGTCATTGGTTATTTAAACTTTGAACCGTTTTTTATTGCTTATGTGACGACGTGGCTATCAAACTATCAGGGTACATATTACTATATACTTGTTGATATGCTTTTTACACTCACCCAACAAGTACCCGATACCCAACCGTACCTGGTCGGCGCAGACACAGGCAAAGCATGCTCGTGGACGGGCAAAGCTTGGCATGGCGGGCAATGCTCACGGATGGGCAAATGGCTTATCCGCAACTTACTCTACCTATCGCCATCCTAGTTTCGCCTGACCCCTCCCTCTCTCACCTGAGTCGTCTATTCTCCGCCGCCCTCTCCCCCTCCCACACAGTCCCGCACCCGCAGCACCAAACCCTAGGGCGACACAACCTACAGAGGAAGCTGGAGGCCCAAAAAGATGACCGAATTGGGCCGCATGGATGCCACCTAAGTACCTCCGCTCATCCTCTTTGGTGCCGTGACTTCGTCGATTGGTAACCCAGCCGCCGGGGATGCGCCGTCCGGTTCTCCAGGAGATGGTCTCCTTCATCGACAAGACCAAGGGAGACTCGTGCGAGATGCTGCAGAGAGGATTCGGCACTGCCCCCAGCTCCTAGATCCACCTTGAGGCCCGCTGAGAATCTGAGATGAGGTCTCCCAGATCCACGGCTGTCTTTTTTGTCTGTGCATGAGTTGTATTATTCCAACTATTTTTTTATTCCTTGACTATATGATGTAATTAGCAATTGAACTTCTCCTGCAACTATTGAACAATTAGCAGCAGTGTATAACAGTAGCATTTTGATATGCAGCGAGATGGGGAATTTGGATTTGGTCTCACAAATTCCTATAATTCGTACATCGTTGTGTTGATTTCGAGTAATATGCCGCTTCAGGTCCACAAAGGTCTACATTAGATAGCAGCAGACAATTAGTCTGTGATGTAGCAATCTGACATTTGCAAGGGTAGCAATGTCAATTCACCCTTTCTCTCCATATTCCAGGACCTAGAACTAACTTGGAGCCAAACACTTACGCAGATACAGTGGCTCTACAGATAGAGTTGTAGAGCTGTAGAGAGAAAGCTGAAACTCTAGAGAGAGAGAGAGTGAGCGCTCTACCAAACAAGCCCATAGTTGACACTTGACACTTTCATGGTCACGAGGATAACTAGTATTGTAATGTTCTATGCAAGACCTAATCTTATGTTTGAACTATTTACGTTGTAATTTATGTAGGTTTCAAAATTTATTGAATTTAGGTTTATTAGAACTTTTAAATATATTATTCAACTTTGGTTAATTTATACTTATATATACCAGATTGCTTGGAGAATTTTGTATTGTGTTACCCAATTGTGTGTTCTATTTTACTGCATTGCGTACTGGAGTTTGGCTATGCATACCCTGGGTTTAAATCCTGGGTCTGTCACTGCAGAAGCTTCAAGAAGTAGTTGGGGACGAGGGGAGCCGGGCGTGCAAGCAAGACAACTATATGGAGGCAATGGTGCGGAAAGTGCAGCAGCGGGTGAGGAAGGTGCGGGAGGAGATGGACCTGTGGGATGACCTCAACTCCCACCTCCTCACTAAATTCAACAGGGCCACCTCGGTCATTGGTCGCCTTCCGGTACCTTCTTGGATCATCCTCTCGAGCAACCCAACTCGTGAAAGCCGGTTTGGCGGCACAAGTTTATTTTCCTAATTGTTGTGCAGCATTTTCTTTTAGATTGCAACAGCAAAAATATTTCTTTTGGTAGTGATTCTGTTTACAAATGATAGTCTGCAATTTTTTGAGCAAAACAGCAAGTTACTACTTACTAGTGTCATTGGAAATTCTGTGGAAAATATGCAACTTGCAGTGACATGTGGATGTGTTGTCATTTTAGCGTCCTAACTATTTGGAGTAACTAATTCTTGCATCTTTTGATGAAAGATGCTTGGAGAGGACAAGAATTATGGTGCCTTGCGTGGTGTGCCTAACATCCGAGAGGAGCTCATGGGGAAGCAGATTGAGAGTCTGGAGCTTCTCTTCATTTCTATGAGGGAGACACTGTAAGCTGTCTCACTCTTGTTGCAATTCTATTCAATTTTGGTGTGAACAAGCAAAGGGAATTTTTTTTTCAATTAGGCCTGACGATAATGCTGCCAATTTCTCAGGGAGAGATTAAATGGCGTTGTGAAAACACTAAATAAGGCTCTGCGTGATACCAACCAGATGGTGAGAGGCGGGTCAGCACACACAGCGAAACAGATGCAGTTGCAAGTGGGAATTTTGCCAACTATTGCAGAATGTTTGGATGGGCTTCGAACATTATGCGAGATGCACCAGGCTGAGTAAGAGTTCTTTTAGGCCCCTTCTGCAATTGCCTAAATTAACTGTGTGTTGCTTGCATATGCCCTTATGATAACTATGCTGTTATACTGGTGCATCCTGAGTTGTTGTCATAAGATCATTTTTTCTGGACCTTTTATGACTCAATCCAAGCATAGCAGTAACTATATGACTAAGAAGTTCAGTTCATGCTGATTTGTACAGTCAGTTGATATGGAGCTACTCCCAACTTTTAAGTTTGGTTTGCTAACTCACCAATCGAGACATGATTTATATTATTTCGTTGTGATCATGATTTATGTTTAAGATGTCATAGTATGTCGCCACTTTCTCAGCACAATGCATGCAGTAGATGTCCCCCGTCCTCCTTTTGTTTTGTTCTGAATTTATCTTGATTGCCACTTGACAGGTTTGCACTAAAATCATCAGTGATATCCATATTGACATGGAAGAGCAGGCAAGTTCAATGGATTCAAGCTTACCTTATTCATCTTATAGATTTGTTCTCTCTCTGGAATTTGTTCTCTCTTGAGTTTCTTGTAAACAATAGTCATATTTCTTTCTTATTTTAACATTTTATAAAAGATTGCGATTCATACATTTTCATTGTTACTTTATTAACTAGAGCATTGGTGGTGTTCATCATTTGCAGTTCCAGTGACATTGCTGCACTCCGGCAACTCTTAGTAGACCAACCAAACATACCAAAAGATGAAGGTAAAGGGATGAATAAATATAGTAAAAATAGGTCATCCAGTTGTAGTTTAAGTTGTGTTATCATAAGTGTCCAAGTACACAGCTGACTGTTACATTCTGTTTTCCTCATTTTGCAGTTCAATCCATATTCGACATAATATTTGCAGATGAAATTTGTTAACCAGCTATTTGAATTCTTAAAGCCTTGGGCTCTATGTTCTTATCTAGCTGCTGTTCAGATGATGCCTGATTCTGTCTGAAATTTCATGTTCAATGATAGTTGATTGTTGAAGCACTGCCACCAAGCCATGTCTTGGTATCTATCAGTAACCGTGTTTTTAGAGCTGGAAGCACTGTCTTTGTTTCCATCAGCAACAGTGGTTATATACCTGGTGCTGCCATAGATGTAGTTCTGACTTGTGAACTCTGAAGCTTAGAAGCCAGTGTGCAATGTAGTTTGACATTTTTCCAGTGATCTCTTATGTCTCTTGTTATGGTGTCGCAACTCAGGATATCAGCGAAACACAGTGATAGTCTGGTAGGTCTGCTGCAGGTACAAACATGAATGAAAGTTGCCTGAAATTTGCATACCTGCAGTGACAAAGAACAATATTGTTTCACAATATTCTTTCTCATTACCTCATTTAGCATATATTATTTCCTTTGTTGCATTATAGGGATGTTCACAGTTTCTACTAATGTAATTTATTTGAATGGCACATTAAAAAATTTCTATGAAGTTAATCGTACCTGAGAGAAAGGAGAATGTAAATCAAGCACACAGAGTCATTAGCTTTGAACTCGTTATGTCCTGTAAGTGACACTGCTACCTCAATTTTACGTTAGAATGACTTGTGTCACTTGAAAAGTGGTATGAACATGCGATGATTTGCTGCACAAACAAGCTGGCAAAAGGTTGATTGGCACTTTACCAGCCTGGTGGAAGCGATGTGGATTCAGGAATCATGGTTCATATGCATTGCAGAATTTACCAAACTGAGACCTTGCCGTCATGAAGGTGCCCGACAGATTAGAAGATCAGCTTTCAATTTTTCATCAGGTCACAAAGGCATTTCTCACTCTCAGTGATCTGATCGGTCGGCATGGTCCATCGTAGCCGTCCGTTTTCGAATTGGACGGTCCACGTTCGCGGTAGCCAGCCAACGAGCATCTGCCCGGGCGCGCTCTCGCCGCCATAGTGCGCGCTCGGCCCGAGCTCGCTTAGCTGGGTTCCCCATCCCCACCCAATGCCCGTCCCCGGCAAGCCGCCGCCTCCGGCCTCGCCACCGCACTACTCCGGCCTCCTCGGCGCGCTCCACCACTGTATATCGGGCGGCGACGCCCCAGCGGCCGTCTCCCTCCTGCCCACCCTCGCCCGTGCCGGCCTGCGCGCGCCGTTCCCCCTCCTCTCCTCCCTCGCGGGCCTCCTCCTGCTCCGCCCAGCCGCGCCGTCCTTCCCCTCCCTGGCTGGCCGCCTCCTCCTCTACGTCCGCCTCGCGGGCCTCAAGCGCCTCGTCCCCTGCTCCACTCAGCTGGCCGACCGCCTCCTGTCACTGAACTTCCTCCTGGACCGCCCGCGCGACGCCCGCCGGCTGTTCGCCAAAATGCCCCGGCCCAGCGTCCACTCCTACAATGCCATGCTCGCCGGGTACGCGCGCCTGGCGCTCGCGGAGCCCGCTGCTGGGGTCTTTGCCGCCATGCCGCACCGGGAGCTCGTCTCCTACAATTATGTTATGCTTGCGCTTGGGCGTGGTGGCGAAGCACGGGGAGCCGTGAAGCTGTACTCCGAGCTCCGGAACATGTACCCTTCGCTTGGGTACAATTGTCACACCTTCTTCGCCCTCCTTGTGGCCTGCGCTGAACTCATGGATAGGGAGCTTGTCAGCCAATTCCATGGCCATTTGGTCGTTCTCGGGTTCTTGTCTGATGTCAGCATTGCCAGTTCTCTTCTTGATGTGTACAGAAAATGTGGTTGCATTGATGATGCTAGGAAGCTGTTTGACGAGCTACCTATCAAAGATGTGCATATGTGGACAACGATAGTTTGTGCCTGTGCTGAAGATGGCCAATTGGCTACTGCTCGTCAGCACTTTGATCAAATGCCAGAGAGGAATGTGTTTTCATGGGATGCCCTGATCAAGGGATATGTTTGCCATGGGCAGCCAGTGGAAGCGCTGAATATGTTTCAGCACTTGATGAGGGAAGGTCTGCAGCCAGATCAATTCATCTTCGGTAGTTGTCTCAGTGCTTGTGCAACTGTGCAATCACTGAAACTTGGACAGCAGATCCATGGAATATTGCTGAGAAGTGGTTTTGATGGAAGTGTAACAATCAGTTCCTCACTCATTGACATGTATTCAAAGTGCAGCTATTTGGCTGGTGCCAATAAGGTGTTCAGCCTAACAGGTAGGGAAAGGAAGGGTGCAGTGTTGTGGAATGGCATGTTGTCTGCTCTGTGTCATCATGGGCATGCACAGGATGTGATTGGATTGTTTGTTCAGATGATTCGTGAGAGACAGAGGCCTGATGCTACTACATTCTTCCTGGTTTTGACGGCTTGCTGCCATTGCCATCTAGTTGAAGAAGGGATGAAATTCTTTGGTTTGATGAATGAGCGATACAGGATTGTGCCAGGACAAGACCACTGTTTGTGTATGGTGGATTTGGTTAGCTACGCATCATCCGATGGTAAAGTGGTTGAATGGATCAAAAGCTCACCGTTTAGTTTTAATGAACGAGTTTGGGAAATTCTGGTTAGGAGTTGCACTATACATGGGAACAGAGAATTGTTGAATAAGGTAGAAAAGCAACTGGCTGAATTGGATCGTCCAGAGTAAATGGACAGTTGTTTTGTTTGGTTTAAGAGGTTGATGGACGGCCGTGCTTACAAGGAGTTTGCATGGTGAAGCTGCTTTTTCGTTGCACGGAGCCATTCACTTCAATAAAGCAGAGATGAGAGAACGACAGTTGCATCCCTGCACAAGCCCATGACTGTAGTTGCAACCGAAACGAATGGCAAGGGGTCAAGTGGACATCGGAATTAAGATGTGCTTGGCACTATTGAAGGAATAGATCATTGTAAGCATTGTTCAAGGAATATTCTGTTCGGCTTCCAATTGGGGGGGTCAACGTGTTGTCGCGTCACATGGCAATGGACAGAGGAAACACAAAATTTTCACTACCTTTCAAGTTTCAACTAATCTTCTGAAGAATGCCGCAGACATTTCAATTTTTTGTTCAATGGTTTCACATATTACAGCTGTATGTATTCCAACAGACCAACACTCCCATTCAGGAAAGCTATACAGATTCTCAATATCTCACATTACTGCAGGAAGATATAATTCTTAATTCTTTTGTTGTGGTACATGATAAAAAACAACCACTTTGATATACTTCTGGGTGGCTTGCCCATTTGCATATATCTTTTGTTCTGAAGGGAAGATCTGACAAAGTTACTGGTCCTCCAAAAAAAAATGTTACAAAGCTATGCTCTAGATAAACTTCAATGATTGGTAAAAAGAAAAACTCGAGGAATATTGTTCTTTTCTTAGACAGATTATAGATGATACATTGTAAATAATGTGCAACAATTTATTGGCCTACCAGTTGGCTTTAGGAATCTGGATAACAGCATTCAGATTGTTTGCCAACAAATATCTTGCTGCGGCAATGCTGAGTTGCTGACGATCACAGGAAAACGGTGCTCGAATTAAAGGCAAAAAAAATATTTTGGGATTCTTTTGTACAGTATATGCATGCACAACTGGCATGTAAGAATGCTGAACGTTACTCAGCATCAGAAAGACAACATATCCTTGCGTTTAGTTTATATTATTTATTTTCGCAAGAGCACCTGCATATAGCACCTTAAACAAATAATCATCACCCTGTCAAAGCTAAATCTTTTTTGCTCAAAAATTAAATAGGCCAAGACATGTACTGCATTCACACGAGACAACATGATAATATACGTGAAGGTAATCCCACTCTGATCGATGCACATATGTAAATCCCATACATTAATGATACAATTTGGTTCACAGATACCAGACGTACACTCATTTTGAACATACATATGCTCCATTTTCCATAATGAATATTGTTCTACAGCACTACATGAATTTTACTAAGAGAAGTTTACTCTGTTTTGCCTAGCCAAGTATATAGATGGTTCTATTGGGTCTATTCTTTGTACATTGCATATTTGACACTATTTTTGGTGTGTATCTTGTACTCTGTTTAGGCTGACATTATTTGTAAGTACAGTGACACACAATCTCACATGTTCTCAAATTTTTTTCATTGTGTATTCGAGCCATCTGCTAATATGTTGGATCTGAAAGTTGCCAAAGGTCATTCATAATGCTTTTCCCAAACTGGCACAGAGTATATTAGAGTTCCCAACACAAAAGAGAGAAAGAAGGTGGATGCAGCATAAACAAAGGCCCTTGCGATCTGCCCGCTTCTTCTCATGGTGTAAACTTCAGCAGCAAAAGTAGACACTGTGCTCAAGCAACCAAGTAAGCCAAGCTGTATGCCACTAAGAATAGTTGCCGATCGCTTTGTATGTACCTACAAGAAAAATCAAACCAATCAGATGTACCCACTACCCACTTCTTGCCATGGTGTAAAAACTTCAGGAACAACATTGTTTGGCCATACCGCTTTGGATGTAACAGCAAGTGCTGCCATGATGCATGCAGCAAGAACATTGGCTGCAAGGGTCCCAATGGGCAGCCATTTGAAGGATCGCCGCTTGCCGATTCCCTGGCCATTGAGCCTTGCCAGGTACCATCGTAGCCAAACACCTGGAGGCGCTACCGAACAGCCCATCCAGAGTACAGCACCATCAGCAAGACTACGCACCTTAACTACAGCCAACACTATGCTCAGAACCCACAAGAAAGACATCAAAATCATCATCACTGACAAAAGCACAGACTGCTTAGTCCCGGTATCTACCCTCCAGTGCTCCCAGTCATATTTCTGACCTATTGAACTCCTCTCCCTGATGTATTTCAGGATCAAACTACGTAGGCGCTCACCTGTCTCAGCACCAACTGTGATGGACTCATTGACAATGAACATTCCTGAATCAGTGTTGTTAACCATCAGAATGACGATTTTTGTTCTGTTTTTTTGTTAGATAACATCTAATTTATGACAGGACTTTATCATAAAAAAAGATTATGAGATACCTAGTACTACGCCCGCTATAGCATATACCCAGTGGCCTTTGGAAGACAAGCCAACCATTTTCTGGTTCCACCCACTGAAAGTGGTAAGGCTTCCCATGTAGCCAGTTGTGATACCGACGATGAGATGATCAGATATGTGCCGTATATCAGCCTTGAAGATGATCCCAAACCAGCCCATCAAGAACGATCCAAGCTGGTCCATGCAATTTAACAACCAACGTGAGTTAGTACAGATAAAATATCCTGTGGTTTTTCTTTCTATACAAGAATTCCTTGACTGGAAGTAGTTTTGTAACTTGAGCACTAAAAGGATAGCACATACCATATTAGATGGAAGATCAGTGTATAGCGGGCTTTGGTCTGAGGTGAGTGCCAAGCATTCTGGGCCAAACAGCTTTTGGAGTGCATACCTTGTGAATACCTGATCAGTTATCAAAAGCTTAATTACTCCAAGGGAACTGGAAATAATGCATTATAGGTAGTCATGACTCATGATGTACTGCTGTGCTAGTACTCTTGTCCTTCAGTCTAAACCACCACACACATCAAAACTTGGTGCCAGCGGATACCTAAGTTGAAACAGCATGAGCTTAAAAAAATATCCAAGTAGATTTCACTGAACACCAGTGGTTCAGATCCTCCTTGAGTTATAGCAGGAAACAGCAAGCATTGTTATATTCCATTAAATTCACTGAACACCATTTGTCCAAGTCCTCCATGAGTAGCATGAAACAGCAAGCATTTTTCTATTTTGTTAGATAAGCATAGGTTAATTAACAGTTACCACAAACAACCTCATGAAATATCTTGGAAAGTTTACCCCGAAAAATCCAAAGACGGCTAAATGGATCATGTAAGCAGCATAGTCCAGCCTCAGGGAAAGCTTATACGGTTCAACCTACAGGAAAACCAAGGCATTTTCATGTCATCACCTCTAGCAAAAAAATACAACCTTTAAGCAGCGTATCAATACAGCAATAATTCGTTCAGAACAACGAGCAAGTGCTCAACTCAACTATTATTTTTACCTTGGTAGATGAATCTGCTGGAACATCAGAAATAGTATCTTGAGCTTCAACTGAAGATACAGGTGCTGCTGCAATTTTGCCGTTGTTTTGCGTCATTGCATCATCTGGAAGCGGACCAACCTTATGATGCTCCAAGGTATTTGCAATATCCTCATCAGCATCAACTTCAGGTGCTAAAATTCGACCACTTTCAATGAGCTGAGCCAGAACCGAGCTATCGACGTCTCCAAGCAATTGATCTGCTGACTGAAGAGAGTGCCTCATTGAGCTCAGTATAGAGTCCCCCATCTCGCGGGACAGGCTGATGGATCCCCTTGAGCCCTGTCTGCTACTTCTCCTACTTAACATTGAGCCGGACCTAGCAGCTAAAGGTGGACCTGCTGAATCCATGGATGCACTTCTTGTATAACCCAAACAATTCTCCTCAGAAACATTGCTCCTAACAGAGGAGTCCTCCATTCTGTTGCGGGGATTGTTTCTTCAGCCACAAGACCTGGTAAGAATCTGTCAACAAAAAGTCAGAAAATCTTTTTATGACATCAACAAGTATGACTCCACGACATAAATTGCCTTCCTTCTCTTCATATAAAAAAATGCATGCCATATAAAATCAGGAAGCATGGGAACCAAACAATGAGTAGGACAAACAGATAAGATTTGGTTTGTAGGCTGTACCTGGACAAATCACATCACAGCTCAGCTCAATACAAGGCTGAGACTAGAGAATTGTGTTCAGAATTTGTGGATAACTTTTTTTCCCCTCCAGTCATCATCAGTTAGTTCATATTTCACGGTACATCATTTCTCTCCTCCACACACCAAAACTGAATAATTCTACAAGTAATAGTACTGTCCTCTCCGAACATCAAAATGGAGCTTTTATGAAAGAAAGAAAATGGGGACTGTTCAGACTTCGTGAAAACGACAGGAAACTTTTCACAGGACACATATGGCACAAGGGAAAAACTTGTACGGGTGAGAGAGAACAAACGTAAACGAAGACCAGAAACAGCTAATTGTTTGAGTAAAAAATAGTGGGAAAAAGAAAAAATGAACATGTTTGGAACAGTGACAGCGCCGGTGAGATGGGGGAAACAAGTGGCGTCTGCTGATTAGGCTGTCACTGAATAAACTATAAGAAAGGTACCAGCCCCGTGAAAGGTGCGGGCCTTTGACATCTCCATAGTCGATACAGATGGTTGCTAATCACTTTAGTGAAACCTCGATACCAATTGTTAATTCACAAGTAGCCCCGTCTATAATCAACCTCCGACGCCTTTTAGCTGCAAAGGTTCCGCGTCCGCGGTCAAGAAAGGTGGGAGGAAGATCAGCGGCACAGACGGGACCCCACGACTACCAGCTTCGATGCATGCCTCTCTCTCCTCTCTGTTCATCCATGCACGGAGAGCGAGAGAGATCGGGGAGAAGATCTGTGAGATCTTCGGAGCGGCTGTAAGGATGCGGAAGTGAAGATAGCAAGAGACACGAGGGGGCATGGATTACCTTGTCTGGTGACTCGAAGAGGACGGAGAAGATGACGGCGACGGCGGGCGGCGCGGCCGGTGAGGCGAAACCGCGAGCGCGAGAGAGCAGTTGGTTGCTTTCCCGTGCGCCCGTCCCTCCTCGCCTCTCGTCAGACTCTGTTGAGGTTGAGACTGGTTGAGGCCTCGTCCAGGGCCCAGGGGCCAGGGCGGGGCGGGGCAGCCGGACAGGGGAGGAAGTTGTCAATTGTCAGGCAGGACATGATTAAACATTTAAACTAACTGCCGCTTCTTCTACTTTTTTCTCTTAACACTAGTATAAGCCTGTTTCAAAAAAAAACACTAGTGTAAGCCCGTGCTAACGCTACAGTACATCACAATTATGTTACAAGTTGATTTCCTCGTTACAAGCTAATACTGAGATTAGACTCTTATTGGTGGAGATATAAATTGGGGTGAACGTAGTAAAAACATTGCATTACTCTAACCTTGCTTGTAGAATCTCTTCCATTGCAACTGGAAATCGACAAAGCAATGTGTAGCTACCTTTCGTATGCACCTAGTAGTAATATTGAATGAACTAATCCAAATTTAGAAGATCAAGAAAATCGATTGGACAAGACTCACGTGAAGAAAGGATGGAGAAAGTGGTCAAGCAAGGGCTAAGCTTGTCACGAAAAATTCCTGACCGAGAATTGAGGCTTTTTTTATTTCCCTCAACGGATCAAGGGGGGCTCTTTTTTTATATACCTTTCCCTCCAATGGGTACCGGCAGTTGGGACTTTTTTTTCTTTCCCCCTCGACGGAGAACCGGGTCGTTCTTTTTTTAGTGGCGAAGGGGTACGGAGAGTTGCGTAAAGAATGGCATGGTGGGTAGTTAATTAAAAGATAAAGAGGTATGGAATGATCCAAATAACAGGGACTCTTGGATTTGAGTGAGGAAGAGAGAAGATTTGAGAATAAATCCAGACAATTCATTTTAATGGTGTTGTTTTTCTAGATACAATTGTTGGAGTGTACTGTGATTAGACCATCACTCGTGGGGATACAAATTAGGGTAGACATAGTAAAGAACTAACTGGTGTATTTTAGGGGTGGAGATAAGGCCAGGTTCAGTTGCTCAAATGTGTGAATTTACTGTTGCAAAAGTATATATTGAAAAACATGTCTCACATCTACTCTTACGTTTTTTAAAGTTTGCCAACTTTGTAAAGTTTGTCAATTTTTACGAACAACTGACCCTAAGGCCATACTGTAATTTTTACTTATTTTGTGTATTTTTGCGCATCGCAATCAAATTGGATGGTGGCCTTGGTTAAAAAGAAAAGGGAGAAGTCTACATAACCCCCTCAACTATGGGGGCTGGACTACTTAACTCCAAACTAAAAACCGGTTATTCTACCCGCCGAACTTTTCAAAACCGGCCAAATAACCCCCCAAGGCGGTTTTGGAGAGTGGTTTTGTCTTTTTCT
>JAZFNS010020007.1:93592678-93614687 GCA_037127165.1 Alloteropsis angusta | reverse complement strand
GCCCTCTAGGCGACATCTAGGTCCTTTCAGTTTGCTGCAGTCAAATGAAGGCTAGGCATTCAACAGCATGTGAAGTCCAGAAAGAAACTGTGGAACAAGCATCCAGTGTGTTTGAGGGCGAGGGACATCCTGAATTCAGTGGTGATGTACCTAGGTACCAGGGTTCAGACAACGTATGCGGTTCTGGTGGGCAAGGTATGTAATGTTGGGTGTGTAAACTAAGTGAAACTGTAGTTTGTTATGAACTTTGTTAAAGTAAGTGGATAACTAATTGATAGTTCATTAAAAACAGATGCTGATGACGTGGAAGATGGACCGCGGTTCGATTTGACTCCAATGCCAGGAACAGAAAAGGGCAAAACAACAAATGAAGGTAAAATTTGATCATCCCGCTTAATGATTCAACGCAAGACAAGTAATTTGGCAACATTAAACAATTGGTATATTGTGCAGGTTCATTTGGCATGAAAAGGAAACGAACAGAAAGTCGCAGAGTGAAAGTCTGTACTAAGAAGAAGCAGCATGCAACTGAAGAGGGGATGGTTCCTCCTGTTCATTGTACCGATGAAGTCCCCGGTGATTATGAAAATGATGAATGTGAAGAAGTGGAGCAGGGTGAAGGTGAAGGAGACTTACAGCATCCGGAGAAAGTGACCCCATGTATGAGACACGTTGATGCGCGAATGGTACCGCCGTCACCTTTTGAACTGGGACTAAGTCATGTCGAGCCGAAAAGACGCATAGTAAAATCACATTATAACAAAGTTATGAATGCCAAGGGGGAGGAACTAGAAAGGTGAGATATTTTCATACAGGTTTCATGAGTATTAACTTATTCACTAGTTCTTCTATGCTGACAGATGACAATAATATTATTAGGACCTGGGTGATAATTGAGACTACCAGGCAAATAAAGCTATCTGGAATCACTCTGCAAGACCAGTTTTGGGACAAGGCAACACTCAAGGAAGATGTAATGGCGGCTTTGGTGAGGGTTATGCAGTGCCATGAAAATGCTATGTACTACAACAGTGGCTGCTCTGAGGGGCAGTGGCGACATTTCTTGCCGCCCGAGTTCACTGTAAGTATTGTCGTCAGTTATGCATTGCACATTACATACTTGTACAAATCAAATAATTTGCTTCTATTATAACTGATTACTAGGAAATGGCAACAAACAAAGAATTCTTAGAAATGAACGATGAGATGCGGTGCATGTTCCTAGGAAACCATTTAAGCAACTAGTTTGAACACTGCAGGCTGGTAATATTAACAAATGTTCAACAAACTTTGCTGATACAGTTCTTATGGGCACATGTCTAACTAGTGTACGTCACTTTGTTAAGGTGATGGTACCAAGTATTCTAACAGGTTGGTGGTCACTCTACGTTTGGGATATGGTGCTGCGAAAGATACATGTATTTGATCCATTGTGTGGTTCTGGCAAACTAAGTGACCAACAAGCTATTCATGAACCTTATGTACAAAGGGTACATGACGCACTGTACTTCTGCAAGGAAAACCTCTTCACTGGCTGGGATGAAGATTTCAGTGATTACACGGCAGAGTACTCGTGTGGTGAATACCCCACTACTAAGAGGTACCATCTAAACTCATGTACACTGTTTTAATCAGCATTTAACAAAAGTCTAACACGAAAGGTGCAATGTTACAGCGCATCTGACACAGCCTTTTATGTACTGCACTACATGAGGTGGTTTGATGGAACCAAATTGCAGAAAAAGATTGACAAGGTACATCATTGCAATGCAATCTGCTTGTACATGAACATATTCAGCATAATAGTACATGATGTTTATATAAAAATGGCAGGACGGAGCTCAAAACAGCAGGGAAGCATGGCTGCATGATCTGCTGCTGGTGCGTGGAAATAAAGCAGAGGTTCCATCGTTCATCGCCGAAAGGATCGACCTTGATGATTAGGGTTATGCTATTTGATGTGTGACAAACTTTAGTGTAAACCTATATGTATGCACCGGCATGTGGAATGCGTAAGTCTAGTAGAACAAAACTTAGCAAGAACGTGTATTGAAGTATGGCAACATCTCGACTGAACGACTTTTGTTTTTTTGGGTGTTGCTACTAGAACTTAAATGGATTAATGGAATGTGAACCAAAGTAGCTTCGTCATGCTGGTACGTAATTCATATTTTGTGTTTGCTTGTACCACGTTTCGTGATAGCCAAAGGAAAACATGTTCCGTAGTTAGGAATGCGAACAAAGTTGAGCTTTGCGAAAAGTTGCAAAGTACTAAAACGGAACAAAGGTTAAGTCTGGGGGATACAACAATTATGGGGGTTACATCATATTACATATAAGACACATGGTGAAAGCATTCAAACTAAACATGATGACGACAATGCACTAACAAGGCCTCCTACTTGGTGCTTGAAACGATTATGAAAAAAGCAACCATAACAACTAGAATGGCTACAAATGACATAGCCAGGGCACCTTTTCCCCCCTGGTCGCCCTGTGTTTCTGGATCCGGTATATTGTGAATCTGAATCGATCCCATCTTTGGATTCGACACCATTCCAATATATGTGTTGTAAGCAGTGACGGCTTGTTCGGGGTGTGATACTTCTTGTATGCACATCCTTTGAAACCATTAACCTGGGCCTGGCAAATAGACCAATCTGGGTATACACCTGGTTGGCGCCCAACAAAGACGACGTACCAAGGCATTGACAATCCTAAGAAAAAAGGAAAGTTTTGGAAATGAGAGACATCCAAATGTGTAGGAGAAAAAAAAAACGTCAATGGATCGAATAAAACACGGTGAAGTGGCGGAAGGGAAAATTACAAGACAGTAAAATGATGAAAGGAAAATATAGGAAGAAGTACGCATGCTAACGAGATCTAAAGATACTCACCTAGGCGGAGAAGGGCCGTGAAGCTCGAAGCTGCAGTGTATGACAAGAAGGAAGAGATAATGAAGAAGGCGAATGGGAAGGGAAGCCGGAGAAGGAGGAGAGTATATACTGCAAGCAATGGGGGTGGTTGGTTTGTTGTTGGTTGACGCAATAAATGCTGGTATAAATGAAGATACAACCTGTCAGAGCTTTTCAATTCAATATACAAATAGTTCAATGTCTGAGACGGGGCCATTAAAGATGAAGAACATCACAATGCTTCTGATGACAAAAAAATAGCTTTGGTCGAATGTGTTGGCAAAATACCAAAGAAATAACAATTAATAAGTGTTTTCGAGTACTAAACAAAAAAATGATGTCATCAGCAGATTTGTAATCCATTACATACCACTAAAACCAGATTTTATCATTGTGACAACTTAACTCGTACACAAGATATGGTACACAAAATAACTGGAAATAGGTATGAAGGCTGCTAAATAACTATGTGGACAAAAATATCGCTGAGGAATTGTGGCATCTTGGCTACGTTACCAGCAATGGTTAATGCCTCGTACAACAAAGCGTGGCGTACGGCGGTGATTATTTCCTGCGAAAAAGGTAATCACGTATGATTAAAAATATATGTAGGGACGATGTGTGCAATTTAAAGTAGTAGTTGCAAAACGTGAGTACCTAACCTTGTCAAAGGGGGAAGAAAGGTATTCACCGTTGTAATGACGACAAAAGTGCAGCATACATACCCTACTGTCAGCGCTATGGGTTCGTTAACAAGGAAAATTGAAATATCAGGATCATAATATTTTAGGAAAAATAGTATCATTATGTTCCAACTTTGTGGTTCAAGTACCTGTCGAACGTGTCGTTTGAAAGTTTAGGATAATGAAGCTCCCATTCATCAGGAGGGTTCATATCTCAACCAACAAAAAACTCATCGGCACAACGCATAAGTGATGTTATAATAACCTTGTGAAAGTGCTGATGAGCCTCGAAACGTCCATCTTCATGTGCTGGGTCTAGTACATGTACCTCTGTTGTGTTAATGTTAAGCATGTACGCACACCAAATTTCATCAACTATTAGAGGGAATATAATCTGCATAGGAAATAAACAAAAAACATGAAAAAGGATATATCATAAAAAAAGGAACAGATTGGAATCGTTAATAACACATTAGGCCAATTAGTTGATGAACATATATGCACAGGGTACCCTTCCGAAGGGGAAAAAAGATATGGTACCATTGTACAATGAGGTATGCTCGTGCTTTCACGCATGAATTTGTTAAGAACAGACTGAACACGATGGGGTTCAAAATCAGCGATTGCCTGAAGCTACATAAAAAATGTAACAGATGTTAATTTCAAGTAATGAAAGTACACAGAACATTATAGAAAATGTGTTAGCACATACAGCAAAGGCGGACTCGAAGAAGTGCCGCCATCTTAGATTGTAACTGTTTGTGATCGAAGCTTGGTCAATGTCATTGAAGCGGCGGATAAGAAGATCAATGACATCATAGTCAAACAGCTTGCGGCCAAGGAAATTATCCTTGATCTCGTCTCCAACCAAAAGAATTAGCCTAGGGTGTGGGTGGATAATCCAAAGACTGAAAAGGTTGTGGACAAATGATAAATCATCAAATTACGGTAGATTCAAGGATACTAAAATGTCATCTAATTACACTTTAGGAACGATTGACTGAAATTACCAATGGTCATCATCTTCAACCGATTTCTGACAAGTTGTGACTAGATTTCTTACAATGGTTTTGTCTGGAGCAGAAGGCACAGGCAGGTCGATCCATGATGGTAAATTGGTGGGAGAAGACGGGATAGGGACCTTCTGGTGACCAGGATCAACTTCCTGGAAATACAATGTCCTACCTGCAATAGGGTTAGTACCCTCACACAATGTGACAGTATCCCATAAAACATTTTGAACATGCTCCTTCGTGCTCAAAACAGATGAGGGCATGCTCGGGGTAGCCAGAGTGTTCGAACGTATCAAGGATGACCTGTCAAAAGCAACTGGTGGTACGGTCGGTTCTAACACCCTAACAGTGGGCTGAGGTGTCTTGAACGAAGCAGGAACATGTGACTTGTGCAACCCAAGATCAAATGATGGAGGATCAATAGAATATTCTAAAAAGTAAAGTATTAGTAATACAAATGACAAAGTTAAAGGGCGACAATAAAAGAAATGTGAAACTAGTTTGTAATAACCTGAAACTTTCGTCTTCTTGTGCGGGATATGATGGTCATTGCTGCACAACTGCCTGGACGATTTGCTAATTCCAGAAGTGACATTTGGATTGATAACAGAACTCTCACAATGATCTATAATAATATATGATGGATCTTAATGTTGTAAATTACATTACAAATTCTGTTATATTCAGAACTGCTTGGAAAATTGCATAATTACCTTCAGCTTGAGCCAGCTGACCCATAATAGAAACCTTCACTGTACTACTACCAACAGCTGCAAAGTTGACGACCAATAAATGTACAAAATGTGAATTTCATGTGTGATCATAAGAATGAACAAATAAGGAATGTCAACAAAAACATATTTAAACAGTTGGACCAAACGTGACTTACAATGAGTAGCAGAAGTACATGGGCTTGGTACAGCAGGGGCTATTATAGGGGTCCCTCTAGGCTTCCTATGCATCCTCTCCAATTGTTCATAACCAACATAATCAACAAGCCAATCAGCCATTGCAGCGTGGCGGCGCATAAGAGAAACACGCAAATTGTACAATTCTTTGATCATCTGAGCATTTTGCATAAGAAGATGATCCATTGCATAAGACCGTACCTGCAGTGATCAATTGTAATAAGATAGTGTATACATGGTCAAGTGGAACTAAGAAAATAAAAAAATGTAACTAGATACGAATCTTACAAGGCCGGGATATTTAGCACGAATATATGCACAAAGGTCATATGGCTGCTTGAACTCGAAAGATTCAGGAGTCAAATAACTGGCATGAGAAGGAATATTTGACGGAGTGGTCAATGGAACAAAGCTTGGTTTTGGGGTTGCATATTGGGGTTCACGCGCAACAGGAATCGCATCTTGGTACGTCGAACGCATGTACGCAATTGATTCCTTGGAACGAAGCTACATAATGAACAACAAAACGTAACACATTACCCTTCGAAAAATGAAAACTATTAAATTACAACAGCACGAACTAATCAAAATATAGCAAGGTAAAAGTGCATACACCAATGAACCTGTTGAAGCCATTGTCTTGCTTTGATGTACACATTAATGTCATCCTGTTCAGGGATTCTTGATCAAATGCCTTAACACGAGGGTATACATTGGAAGGCTTCAACATGTTCCTTAAGTCTATGTTGTCAAGGAAGAAAACCTGATTTCGGTAAAAGAAATGTTAATAATCAAATCATACGCACATGGATAAAGAATGTACCAACACATGATGCAAAACTAACCTGGAGAAACAGGTGGCAACCTGTTACCGATGATACAGATCCCTTACGAATAATCTCCTCACGAACTCTAGAGCACTCTCAAGAACATAACCATGAACATAACGGCACCAATTAAACCTTTCTATCAACTGGGTATCCTTCAAAGCACCCCAAAAATCTGTTTGGCAGTGGTCATGCTTGGCAGAGGGAGCAAGAAGATGGCAAATAACAAAAACAACGAAAGCAACTTTGAAGTTATCTAACACAATTCTTGCAGAAGAGTCATCTAGGTGCATCTCAAGAACAGCTTCGACACCCTTGATACTATGATGATCTTTCGAAGAAAGCCCACATGACTGCCTAATAATCTCTATTTGAGATGGTGAAATATCAGCAGAAACTACATCTAATTCGCCACAAGGGATCCCAAGAACAATGCCAACATCACGCTCGTGAATCCACATCTGGTACGATTTCGACAAAACAAGGGTACTGGTCTCAGTATCTAACTTACTCAAAAGCCATGAAGATAACCTCAGATTAAGCTTTGTACTACACGGGATTTCAAGAATGCCTCCAAAACCAATCTGCCGAATAAGCTCCTTCTTGAACTCACTGAACTTAGAAACCACCAAGTAGACTGACTTGGGCGAGCAACGATTAGTGATGGAGTTTGGACCAGAAATTTCTTCATCGCTAGAACATGGAGACGGGGGGCAGATGACCTGCGTGATGCATGAGGAACAGGAGGGGCGGATCTAGAAGAGTGAGCAGCTCGTGATGCATCAGACTTTCTTGAAAGTAATTTATCGGGATCCATAGATCCAGAAATGAGAGAGAACTAAAAGATGAGGGTACAGTCCAGCACTAAAGAAGACCAGCATAAGCTACATATAAACGAGAAATGAGGGAGAGCTAACAACATATAAACGAGAAATGAGGGAGAGCTAACAGCTGATGGTACATGACGGAACTAATAAATAGTCATATGCTACATGTAAACCCTAGGTACATAACAAAAACTGTTAGCCCGTACTGCGTGTACCGGACCAAGACAGCATGGTACATGAACACATCGGTTGACGGGGGGGTGTCAATAAAACAAAAACGTGCCACGTGTCAATTGATTGTTTAATAACCTTGGATACTACTGCAACTATGCAAATGTGAAGTCCGGCAGGCAACCCGAACTCGACAGCAACCTTGTACCACCCTGTTGAATGGCCTCAAAAGTCAAAAAAGACTGACATTCTAGTACATGGCCCATGCCCTAACTCAGAACTTTTTGTCCCATCAACTCTGCAAAGCCGAACAATGTACAGTGAGGCAGGGCAGCCCCGGTCCTGCCACCGCAAAGAATACGGCCAGAAAAAACATAAATACAAGTGAATACATCGCGAAGAGACAAAACTGGCACGAATCTCGGTACATTGGAACAGAATCGACGTTCCGGATTGAACGTCCTCCAGCTCCATGGAGTAAACTCGGCTTTTCGGACTAGCATCACGAACAGGAGCGAGGGTCTGGGTCAATTACTCAAGGTTCAGTTTTGTTCGGGGGCTTGGCTCAAAATATTTGAGCAGCCGAAGCCTTCTCATCCCTGGTTTTCCCTTTCCCAAAAGCAGCAGTACGTGTGTTCTTGTTCTCCATCGCCTCCGGCTCCGCTTCCGACGCCAAGCGAGCACCGACACCGATCCCGTTCGGCGCTTGCGTTTCCACGGAGCCCCGAGCGTGAGCGTCCAAGGTTTTTGATGGATGCGGCGAGGGGTTCAACATGAGGATGGAATATGCTTTCGAAGTCTGGACAGGACAGCAGCTGATGCCACTAGCACCGGTACTAGTCGATGAACAGCTTCGTACAATTAGCTGATTATGAGTACGAGCACCTGCACCGCATCGAGACTACGCAGTTCCCGTACACAACGAGTACGTCGCCGTAGCACGGTAGCTAATAAGCAATTAAGTATTGATTGACAGTTGACAACGTTAACACGTGAGCGTTCTAGAGCCGGCCTGTTCTTCAGTGTTCAGAAAGATTTTTCTCTGTTTGCAACTGCAAGGATCTGCCTTGGGGTTGCAAACAGCGGCCAACACTGATCACCCCGTTCGGCTGGTTTGGCTGATTCGGCTGGTGCTGATTTTCTNNNTTGAGAGGAAAGTACTGCTGGCTGGTTGGTGGCTGATGGCTGGTGCTGATTTGTTATGAGAGAAAANGTACCGCTAGCTGGTGGCTGATAAGCCAAGCGAACATGACGGTCCGGTGCTCAAAGTTCCAGGCCTCCAGAGTCAGATACCGCCCGCAGCAACAAAACTGAAAGTTAATACGCATCTGTTATTTTGGATTGCTAGGAGGACATCCTTTTGTTCAGTCTACAACTTTACACGCAGGGTTACTGGACAGTTCAAAATTCCCGCTGCAATAAAAAAACTGTAACAGTATACGCATCTCTTTCTTTGCTAGATAAAATGGAGCAACATGTGAACTGAACCAAGCATAATAAGGAAGAAGAGCAATCAGGACACTTATCTAAGCGAACACAAATATTCCAGATTCCTGGAGGAACTATTTCATGTTGCAATTTGCAAATAGGACATTAGAGTTGGGTGCATGAAGTCTCCGTCAGATCAAATGACACAGGGACTTCAGATTAATACATCATTGAGAAAATGGTTGCGCCATTGCTGACAACATGTACGAGCAGGAGCTTAGCCAGGTTGCATGCACCAACTTCTGCACAGATCCATGCTCTTCCATCCTGGCTCCAGCCGAGGATCCTGAATTATTTCAATACTGCAATGTAGCTGTTGAGCATGACATTCTTATTATGACCGTAATCGTCGATCAGCCTCGCCCATTCTCCGTCGCGGGTTTGAGCACTTCCAGCACGGACAGCAGATTCGGGTCCTGGAAATCTTTGATCAGCAAGCTCGCTCCGGCATCGTTCAGCACCTTCGCAGGGTTCCTAGTCGTCAGGCCAACCACAGGCACACCTGCAGCCACACCAGCTCGGATCCCCGATGCAGAGTCCTTGTGACAACACCAACCAAAATGAACACAACATTATTGCAAGTCATTAACTATTTAACTGGTTAGGCTGATGATGAGAGAAATGTTCAGAGATCAACTTTGAAACAAAGAAAAATGCCTACTTCAAATATGAAGGTGTGGTCAGGCGATGCGCCGATGAGCTCGAGGCCCTTGAGGTAGGGGTCCGGGAACGGCTTGGCCCGGTCGCACTCACTTCCGATGACGAGCACAGGGAAAAATTCAGTGAGCCCAAGCAGCGACAGCATCAGCTCAGCGTTTGCCCTTGGAGCGTTCGTCACTGCTGCGCGCTTCAGGTTGTGGCCTTCAATCCATCTGCAGAGGTCGTGCAGCCCATCCAAGGCCTTCAACTGTCCTGGTGCCAACCTGCGTTTTTTCCAGCTTCAGGTTAGAACTGCACAAGATGGCAGCTTTGCGCCTTTGCTTGCGTTTACAACTTTACATGAATCATGGTCAAGTTCGGTACTTGTACGATAAAAAAAACAGCAACATTGATGCCTTTTTAGTACTAGAAATCTGAGAACGTTGAGAGTGCGCCAAAATAAGAGATTGTACTGGAGTTTGTCTGCTAAAACCTAGGAACGTTCAGAGATGTTAGACATTCAGAGTCAGACTGTGTCATGCAGTACTATGGATTCAGACATGTAAAACCCAGATTCTTCTGGGATTGCTAACCCTGAAAAAGTAATTCTAAGGAAACTAAACCTGCAAACTAAAATTCTGATGATAGCTTCATATTTGTTTTTTATAAATAAGCATACCAACTAAAATTCTGAAAAAGCTGCATATTAGAAATCTGAAGAAAATTAAACATGTGAACAATTCCATATAACGTTTCATTTGCTCAACCACCGGATTTAGCTTAATTTCAGTGCCGAAATTCCATACCCAATTCTCCATAATGCGAGCACAATTGAAGTTAAATCTTGCTAATTTCTATGCTTATATTAAAGAAGACATCAGACAGATTAGCACTGGGGTGATAAGAATAAGACGAGTGGCCTACTTTCTGAACAACGCTTCCTTGTCATCCATGAATTGCATAGCCTTCTCGTGATCCATGTCCGGGAACAGAGACCGGGCGAGGTCGTCGTTGTGCCCGCCACTGATGTTAGCGCTGTAGAACTCCTCGGTGATGGGAACACCGTCGTTGAAACCAATCTGCAGGCAGACCGGAGACGCTTGGATCAGACATTCAGACACGCTTAACTAAGCCATGGCACGAACAGTTCAGAAGCGACAGCACATCGACAGCAACTAAAGTGCAGAGGGGGCACCAAATCCGGCGGCACGCACCTGCTGCAGGAGCTCGCGGAAGGCGCAGAAGTGGATGGGGTCGGAGTCGCAGAGCGTGCCGTCGATGTCGAAGAGGATGGCCTCCAGCGGCGCGAGCTTCGTCAGGGCGCTGCCGCTGCAGAGTTCAGACAGAGAGCGAGACAGATGGCCATCAGCGTCCGCGCGCGCATTCGGCAAGAGAGATCGACACGAGAGGGTAGGAGATGAACACAGAGGCGTTTTCGGCGGCTCACCTGTCGGTCGCCATGCCCGCCGGAGCAGCCGCGCCCCTCGTCCAAGAAATGCGGCCGCGCTTCTTCTCTCCCCCGCTGAAGCTGATACTGTTGCCGATGCTGATTCTGCCCGCGGAGTGCGGTGATATAGAGAGGAGGAGGCGGCGGCGGGGAAGGGGGGCAGATGCACGCGGAGACAGCATGCGATGCGATGCGCGAATTGAATTCGCCGGCCCGCCAGCGAGAGCGGAGGAAGACCGACCACTCGCTTTCTTCAGCTCTCAGTCTGTGTTCAGGGGCGTGTCAGCGTGTGGCCCAGCAGATGGCGCGCGGCAACATCCGACGGCGATGAGCGCAGGGGAATGGGGGCGCGTGAGGTGAGGCTGCGTGCCACGACCAAGACCGCGAGAAGGCGTCGGCGGCTTGTCCTCCTCTCAGCTCCCAGCCTGCGGCTGTAACAAGTGGCGGCGGAGTGGCCTCTCTGCTGCTACCTGCTACCAGGGCTTGACTGCCACCGTATTGAATCCACTTCCCGAGAGAGCATAAGGCACCCCCGGCACAGTATATGCTCGCTCCCTCCTCCGTCCATCTACCTGCAAAAGTCCTTGGTTCAAAAAAAAAACTGCAAAAGTCCAAAATGTTCACGTTTCTCTGTGGACTAAAACCTTCCGTGCATGATCTGTTCTGCACAAAAGATAAGCTTCTTGTCAAAACTAAGCTCTTTTTTATTATAGAATAAATATAAGCATGAATAACATTTTCTAACAAGAGAACTGCTTGTGCAAGATTTGAGGTCCTTAAAAAAAATTGTGCAAGGTTCGGAAGCCCAGCTAATTGAGGCCTAGCCCACACGACTAGAGAGCACGAGAGCAATAGGCCCAACATGTGCCCCCCCACACAGCCCACGAACCGAGCAACCCCATCCGCACGAAAATCTCGCGACTTCCGCTCGCACTCTCTCGTCGCACGCGCCGGCATGGCGACGCTCGCGCGGTGGCTTCCACCACCACCAGCCCCGCCGGCCGCCGGGACCGCAGCTCCAGCTTCCCGCCCCCTCGCTCGCCGGAGGATCCCGCGCCGGGCCGCGACCGTGGTCTCCCCGCGCGCGTTCGGCCGCGCGGACTTCGACGGCTTCGTGCGGCGCGCGTGGCGGGGCGCCAACGCGGGCGCCGAGCGGCTCGCCTTCGAGGCGCGGCAGGCCGCGCAGCGCCTGGAAGGGAGGTTCTCCATCTCCCGGAGGCTCGCGGAGGCCTCCCGCGCGGCCCGCGAGCGCGCCTTGGAGATCGACGCCGAGCTCGGCATCGGCAGGCGGTGGCGCTCTTTCTCCGTCGACTTCTCCCGCAACTGGCCCAGGGTTTCGATTCTCTACGCTCCCTGGAAGTTCCGAGCTGTGTGTAACTTTGTATCGCTCTAATCGGTGGTTAATTTGGTTTATGATGTGCAGTATCGGAGGGAGATCAATGACTTCATGGCAACTCCTATCGGGAGAGCGTTAACAGTGAGTTGACTAATAGCTCAAATTCATTCCAATTAGCTTGCTAAAGTATCTCAGATTCGGATTCTTAATTGTTGATCATAAAGATCAGAGTTTAGATTCCTGTGGCATTTTGATTATGTGATACTCTGTGCTATGACTACTATCTCATTTCATGTCTCCCATCTGATGAATCATACACCGTATGTTTGCAAGCGATGATTTGAAAATGATACTACAGCCTAGCGGTGATTAGTCAGATTGAGGGTTGCTGGTGTCTATCTCTGGGAGCCTAAATTTCTTCTGTGTATTTAGAAGCCTGAGTAAATCACAGCATAATCATAAGAACCTGAGGGATCTGTATGAGTTTCAGTGTGGCACCCGAGGAATCTTTGTGCTTTGTAAGGGAAAAGAATAATAAAAGAGGGATATAATTGATAAAGAAGATACGACAATTTTACCTTAACACAGATGTTAATCCTTCCAGCTGTCTATGAAATGAAACCATGTAAAACTCGGGTGCACAGAGTCGAGTGTTGCTTTAACTAACATATAGTTGTACTGCTCTGTTTACAATCAGAATGTTATTTATTATGTTTCAAGAACATATTATTTTGTTTCATGGTTCTTCATTTGACGATTCTGCTGCAAATAATAGTAGGCCCTGTTTGTTATATCTGATGTGTTTTAATCCCCCCTTTTATGCAGGCACTGTTTTTTCTATGGCTTGCACTGTCAGGGTGGCTATTCAGAATTTTTATTTTTGGTACATTTGTGCTGCCTTTCGCTGCCCCTCTTTTCCTTGGGACCTTTGCTAACAAGGTTGCCATTGAGGTAACAACACACCTGTCCTAAATTTAATCTGTTATCGACTTATTGTGCACTTTTTTACTTGCCCACTTGGAATCCTTGCAGAATTTTGTGCCCATGATCATGGTTCACATACTTCTAGAGAACTCTTGGAAAAGAAAATTTTCCAATCATCCTGCATTTCCTCTTTGAATTTTGCATGCTCTAAACTTCCAGTAACTAATTGTATCCACTTACAACTAATTGAGCAAGAGCTTTGTCATACCTCTGGGTATACTTGGTATTTGAATTGGTTTCCCGGCTTCCCTGGCATTTAAGAAAGCTGTTGAAGTTGAATGCAAATTGCCGGTATGATTAACCATTTGATGTGTTGGATAGGGTTCAATAACATCCGTGACCACAACCATTGTTGTGTGGTCATTTTTCGATTGTTGAAGTAACCAACTCAGTATCCATAGTCATGCTCTCGCATTCAGCATGGCTACTCTTCAGTCTTTGATCGTCATATTCTTTGGTAGTAGTCAACTAGTAGCTGATTGTGCTTTGAACATACAAGTTGTTCCTAGTTACTGATATAGCAGTTTTCATTTGCAGGGAACATGCCCAGCATGCAAAAGGAGGTTTGTAGGCTACCGCAATCAGGTGATCCGGTGCATGAACTGCCAAAACATTGTATGGCAGCCAAGTAATAGCTCCTCTGGTGGTGCTAGAAGTTCACAAAGAGCAGAACCTGATGTAATTGATGTAGAGTATGAGGAAAAGTAGAACATTTTGTCACACCCTGCACCGCAAATCAGGTGGGCAAAAGAAGAGGCAAGGCTTTGACACAGGCTGCACGTTTCTGAGCTGTTTGTAGATGATGTTCCAGTATATGTGTTGTACATTATGCGCTCCTTTGGAATAAAAGGGTTGGTGATATGCGTTATGAGATGATATTTTTCAAGTGGCGCCTTTCTACTTTAGGTTCTAGCGTATCCATAGCTTGTGCTGTATCTGTAGCATCGAGTACCAGTAACTAGTTTGTTAAGCACGTATGTATGAGATCAGTAAAGAAACGAAGGGAAAGATTCTGTATACCCTGCGATGCCAATTTGCCAAGCATGCTACTGTTCTTGATCAAAATAACCAGTAAATTTATAGGCTGAATTAAAATATTGGTTGTAATAGTCTCGGTCCTTGCCCTGAATCGAATGGAGTGGTTTTGGTTTGAGCTATTGCCGTTCATCATATAAGATGTTGATCGGATCGATGCCATTATGCCAACATCAGTAATAGACTTCTAGACTCGATTCGCACATCCCGTTCCACGGTAACAATGATGAAAACTCGTTACACCGCTAGAGCTTTTATTTTAGATTTTAGAATGAACAGTTCTCTTGGAAGGGAGAATGGACTGGTATCACGGTTTTGACGAGAATCGCTCTGGCGATGGGAGGTTCTAAAACAGCGACTGTTCTTTTTCTATTTACATGTCTAGATATCAGAATTTTGAAATGCAGCGAACATGATTTGTTTCAATGTAATGTATGTTTTGCAGATGAGATCAACTTCCCGCCAAAGAAGAAAAGAAAAGATAACAGTAGCCACACACTGTTAGCTGAATAAGTACCCCCGCAGACAAAGCTAGATAAAGATTAGTAATCCAGCAGCAAAATTTGATATCAGAATACATGATCCACAAATTCAAGCAGCAAGTGTACAAACAACAAGTACAACGATCAGCAAACTGTGCGCTTGATCGCTGAGCCTATTATGCGAAGCACGGACAATGAACTTTGACGATAGCGAACTAAAAAACTCAACAGAATCTATCATAAGCCTTTCACTCTTGATCCAGGTCGAATGCGAGAACTTCTTCAGAGACATCGACCACTTCCTCCACCTCAACCTCCTTGGCCTCATACACTTCCTCCTCGTCACTGGCCTCCCCATCCCTTAGGTCCCTCCTGTACGCACGCTCCTCCTCGTGTATCTGCTTCCACTTGGCAACCCAAGAGTCCCATTCTTCCTGAAGCTGTGTCCGCCTCTTGCGGTCCTGCTCACTGAGCTGGTTGAATGCATCCTGGTCTTCTTGCTCATATTTCTTGCTGTACTTCTTCAGGTTCTTGGAGATCTCCTCTTCCTTCTCAGGAGTCAAAAGGGATGGTGGTCTTGGTCGCCATATAAACTGATATCATTCAGTCAATGTAAGACAAACATTATAACAAAGGACAATAATACATAATGGAATTGTATCCAAAAGGATAAAGTATTTGAACAATTACCTGATAGAAATGATCCTTCGACACCTTGTAAAGGTGCTTGCCGTTGAAGGCCCATATTTGAAATCCATTCTCCATTTCATGGACTGAGGTGACTGCAGTTGCGAGATATCTGAACGGAAGGAGTTGCAAATCCATTTCAATTCATTTGAGTTATTAGGGTCGACAACAAATACAGTAGAACTATTGATTGTCCAGTGAAAATTTAGAAATAAAACTTCATGAATACAATTCTAAGGTGCATGGAATTTAACATGAAGGTGATCTTCAGGCATCAAAAACTGACTATACTGTTTTGATTCTGATAATATTAGTGTCGAAATGAAGAATTGGCAAATTTCTAAAGCCAGTGATTAGCTTACCTTCCAGTAGGATCCCACATTATGTCTGTTGCCATAAAATGTTCTCCTGTTGCCATTGTTTCAAGCTCATCAACATTAAAGAATTCCAGCTGTCCATTGAATCCCTTTAGCCCAGCAAGAACAATGAAGCGGCCAGCAGGAGACCAGAACAATGTGTTGGCTTGTTTGGCTTTGAGAGTCGTGAGCTTCGACACACGGCTAGTGTTATTTGCTGTTCGCATAGTGTAGAAGCTAACATCAGGCCTAGGGCCATCACCATGAATGATGGCAAAGCGATGCCCTTTAGGTTCCCAGGCAAATGCAATAATCTTGTCATTCTTGTTCTCAAGTTCAAGGACCTCAATTGGGATGTCTCTCTCCTTAATTCTAAACAACTCAAACCCAGTGTAGGTGCTCTTCTTTGTTTTTGTGTATCTATCAACCTGGACAGCTAGATATTCTCCATTATTTTGCCAGTACATCTTGCAGTCACTCACACTAAAGAGGTTTTTCTGCCGCAGCTCCTCCTTGCCTGGAATTTGCACAAGGCTCACCTACAAACATAAGGATAAATTTTAGCCTTCACAATCAAATATTGAAAAACAACTTATATGAGGTCTGCTGTAGAAACTTGTTGCTCACCCTTGCAGGCTGATTCCCACCACCCATTTCAGGCACAAACAGAGATATGATTGGGTCAGTGGGAGACCAGCTGAAGTCCACTACATTTTCTACCTTCAAGGACTTTTTGTCAAGAAGAGAGAACGTATCGGTTTCATAGACAGATATTACATTCTTCCCAAGCCTTGCAAAATATTTATCATCCTTTCCACCACCCCACCTTTGAACACAAAAAAATATAGTAAACATCCAACTAGGACAACATAACAAAAGATTTGTGCATTATTTCACAAATACTGCACTGTGCTTTCACCTGAATATGGGCCATGAAACACCAGAAACACCAATATTCCCACCAGTGGTAAATTCGTCAGCATTTCCCTTAAAGTCCCGCATCACTTTCCCAGTCCTCACATCAAAGATATTTAGGACAACCCTCTACAAGATGAAGAATGATAGTAAGAAAGGAAAAGCTTGTTCTTTTTCTTTGGGGGTAGGGGGGCAAGCTGTGACAATCGCTTACATGTGTGTCCCTAGGGTTGCTGGGCTCATGGCTGCTATATGTGACCAAATATCTCTCGCCAGGAGAAAAGTCAATCAGTTTCACCTGGTACAAGCCACTGTCAGCTAGAACATTAAATATTGGGTAGAATTTAGTGTGGTTAAAACCAGTACCATCGCATGAGCAAAACGCATCAATCGCTCGAAGCCATTTTCACCGCCCCACACTTGTGCTCCTTGCCTATGAACCGTTGCCAAGTATGTTCCGAGAGGAGACCACTGGATGAAACTATCTGTCCAGTACTGGAAAGAAAATGAACAGGACAAATATCAGCATCGATTTTCTTCTAAATTGAATTAGACGACATCAGCTTAAACTTGTAATCAACAAGAAATCAATACACACCTGCTTTTGAAACACAAGTTCAGTCGCCAGCTTTCTCGCATCATTCCAGTAAACTTCAGTCAATGTACCAGCACGGATAACAAATTGATCTCGGGCCTTTTCATCAGTAAGCCACTTCAGAAGATTTTCCTGCGATGCAAAAATCAAGATATCAATATCAGATGACATAAATTTAGCTGCTTTAAAAATGTTCGTACTAAAAAGAAGTAGGCTTACTCCAGGAGTGTATGGCTTTATTTCTGCAGGCGTCCATGTGTCAGGAACTTTCATGTACTTCTCAAAGTCATCAAGCATATTAACTGCAAAGATATGAGACTTGTCGAGTTTGTACCCATTTGTTTTTTCCCTTGCAAGCTCAGCTTCCTGGCAGTATGTCAAACAAAGATAAGTATAATTAACTTAATGCCTTTAAACAAAGACGATTTTTCTGTTTCAATCAACTCACATGGTTAAAGAGGTGTCTGAAATGAAAACGATGGAGGGAAAGTAATGTGGTTCAAATTATCAGAACATTTTCTTAAAAGGTCATACGGCATCATAAAAGCATAGGCACCACGTCCCAGATGTAGGCACAGTGTGCAAATGTTCCAATATGGAAAAAAACTACTGGTATGTTTTGATAAAATGACCATCACTAATAAATCGCTCAAACTTAGAAATTCATTGGGCGGAGAAGAAAAGAAATGTGAATGAAAAGAAGGAAACTACCTGAGGGGTATTATACTCAATGAAACAGTAGCCATATGTCTTCTTTGTTTCTGGGTTTACCGGCATCCATAGACCATTTTCTTGTATGGTGCCAATTTGGCTGTAGATCTTGCGAATGACATTCTCAAGCTTCTCAAACTTTTCTGGAGGAACGACCGGCAGATTGTCCACTACAATAATGTTGGATAAACCCATTTCAAGTTCTGGAGCGTCCTCATTCCGAAGTACCTCCTCATCATCACTGCAAATTATAAGAGAATTACAAGCAGTCAGCAATACCAAAAACAAAGAAGTACTGTAACTCAGAAGAGCATGGTCAAGAAACTCAAACCAATTTGCATACAACACTAGAGATTTACTTTCTCGCCAGTTAGCAAGCAAAGGAATTATCTGTGCTGATTGATATAATAATCTCACCTTATTAACAGTTATCGTAGCAAAACTGTGACTTTGTGCATTATGCTACAATGCACAAAAAACACTAGCACTGATAATAAAAAGAGAGACAAACCAGATGTCCAGCACAAACGTTTGCAGATGCACACATCAAATTAACACTACACAGTTGGGCATGATATCAGATTCTTTAGCATTAGCCAGACTCGAGTATGCCTGTATAAATCATGTGGACGCTGAACAAATTCACACCACAAAACACATAAACCTAGAAGCATATTTTGCAATCACATACGAGTAACAGTTCAACAGCAGCAGAACATATCAATCACGATGGGAAAAATCGCTCAAATCTACTCTGCACACCAAACACTATCGCAACCTATGACACGAAATCTAAAAAATCCATCCGCATCTGGGTGAAGCAAAATTAGGGCAACCGAGGCCACCACATACTCAAATCGATAAATCAGTGTTTGTGACCGATTAGCACACAGCGTGAGGCGACACGTGCGTCTACCTGAGGATGCCGAAGTCCTCGCCGGCCGGGAGGGTGATGGAGTCCAGATCGACGGCGGAGAGGTCCACCCCGAGCTCCCGCGCCCGCGCCTCGATCCCTTCCATGGAGATTGCCAGCGCCATCTTCTCCTACATACGACGCCTGAAATCCTCTGCGAGAACGAGAGAGAAGGTGGGGGGCTGCTCGCGCTGTGTGGCGGCGGCGGCGGCGGCGCGGGGAGAGGAGGAGGTAGGGGTGCTGGGATGGATGGAGGGTTTTGGTTGCAGTCGCGAGGCTCTTCTTATGACTCCAAGCTGACAGGTGGGCCATGTAGAGTATATCTATCCCTCGCTCAACCCTGTTTTGGCAAAGTTTCGCTAGAAACCCCCTTGTGCTTTTTGCATTTAGCAAGCTAGAAATTCCCGGATGTTGACTCTTTGCTATTGCTACGTTTCCTCTATGTTTTACGTTTGTTTTAATAAATATAAAAAAACAAGCAACACCAAAGCGGCAATAGGCAACCTTAAACATTCGCTTGGTATAAGAAAATAATCATCGAGGTGAGCTTATACAGTTCGCACTAATTTTTTACTCACGTGTGAACGGTCTTCTTATGTGTGTCTGGTTTGCGTAGATTACTTGGTTTTTACGGATTAGTAGTTCAAACTAATTAGGTATCTACCTAGCTTCACCACGACACGGGTTTTTCTATCGACCCATCGTTCCCATTGTTGCATGCCTCCCTCAAAACTAATTAGATAGATAACTAGCTTCACCATGATGCAATTTTACTATCGACCCCTCATTCCCATTGTTGCATGCCTCCCTCTTTGCATACGCCTTAGATTCTTTCGTTCCTATCACCCTTATTTCATTAGGTAACTACGGTGCATGATATTGGGCAATGTGACGTCACATATAAGAGTGGCCCTGATGGCCCAAGACTTTTTTAGGTGTCTTTGCAATGCTTTGCTTAGGGGAAACTAAAATGTGATCTTGTGTTATGAAGCAACCATGTCAAAGAAATTGATGCCTTAAACCTCCATTGCTCTCATCTCGTCCCCCCAAAATAATGTTTCCGAACATTCTTTGGATTTTATGAGAAAAAATAAGTCTGAACTTGCATAAGATTATAACAAAAACTACCCGACTTAGCATATCCTATCTTTGGTCCGTCGTCTTTTCTGGGGAACGGGGCCTCTGACCCTCTTTTGGCCAGCCACCGCCCCGTCCACTACGTGTTTACACTTTTTTTTTGGCAAGTCTCGCTTAGATATTGATGCAATCTACAACACCTAAGATTGGGTTGCAGCTGTTCTTAAGGCCCTAATGTGCCGTCAAACTCGATCCATGCTCGATTTGAGATGTACATCGCCTGTTTAGCTCTACCGCTTAAGAGCAAATTGGAGACGGGAGTAAGCGAGAGAAAAGCTTGCAGCCCTTGTGTTGTCGAGTGCTTTGATCCATGGGTCCAATGGGTCCAACCCGTATCTGCCCAATCCATGCATTGATTCATTTCACGGTTTTGATTGCAGGAGTTGGGTGGATTTGAGGATCCGTGCACACCTCTAGGTGCCACATCTTATCGGATCCAGCTACAAAAAGATTAGAGTGAATTCCCTTAATGCCATTAGAATTTTTAGGTGTTCCATCATTGCCATCAAAATTTTTCAGTTGCCTTCACTGCCATTGTTTTTTGTTTCCCTTTCCCTCAATGCCATTCCCGTTAAGATCACCTAACCTACGCTCGCTGACAGCTAGGGCCCGCAATAGTGCCTTCCGTTATACTTTCTTCCTTCTATTCTTCGCCTGCTCCCAGCTCTTCTGCCTGTCATGTCTTCGTTCGCCGCCGGCAGGGCAGTCCGTAGTCGACGAGCCGAGCCAGCACGAGGCAAAGGCGCGGGACCGCTAGCATGGGCGGAGGCCTGGCTTGGCCTTCATGGAAGGGCGGACGTGTGGCACCGGAAGCGGAAGGAGGGAGGCGCGACGGCCGGTTCGTAGCACAGCGGGGCGGCTGGGGAGGCAGAGCGGTCGTTGAGCTCGTCCGGCTCGGCTTGGTCGGCTGCGGCGCTACGCTACGGTGGCCAAGCGGGGCGTGGCTGCCGGCGCGGAGGAGACGTGCCTAGCTCCGGCCATGGCCACCACCCGAGTCCCTGGGCACGCGCTTATCGTTCGGCTGTGGCCCGTGGCCACACCGCCGTGCCCGTGCGCCTGCACCTGGGCAGGCAGGCAACTGCTCTAACTGTGGCCACATCGATTGATTAGTTGACCCAGCCAGGACGAGGCTCTTTTCTTATTTTCGTTTCTCCCTGTCGCTGGTGGATTGGACCTTCTTCTCTCCGTTGGTGTCACAAGCAAAAGCGAGACCTCACGTTGTATTTCCTCTAGAAACCGAAAACAGAGGCAGCGGAATAGAACACCCACGCCATGCACCAGCTACCTTTCGCGATGGGGCGCGCGCGATGACATCGCGGCCCGCGGCGCGGGAGTTGCACGCCGCAGAAGGTGGCGCCGCAGCGGCATGCCTACCCCGTCAGGCCCACATGATTCTTGCAGCTTGCGAACATGTTTGCCTACGGCCTGGCACCTGCACGAGCCGTCGCAGGAGCCATGGACTCAGCCGCGACCGCGACGCCCGCCTCGGAAGCGGCGGCCGGCCGCGGAGGCGGAGGATCAGTCACGCACCTGGGCCATGCCAGCGACGTGCACGCACACAGGGGTAGCCGTGCACACGCACTTGGGCGGCTCCAATGGCGCGACATGCGACCAGGGCGACCTGCGCCAAGCGGGTGGCGGATTCTTGGACGAGAGCGAGGGAAACGGAAATTGGACGGAAAATCTAACGGAATGGCAGTGAGGGGAAGGAAAATTAGAAACGATGGCAGCGAGGGAAATCGAAAAATTTCGATGGCAATGAGGGAACTCCTATAGATTCTAATGGTATTGAAGGAATTCGCTCAAAAGATTATGGTTGTGGTTGATCCATCCTTGGTTCTTGAGTAGCAGCACCACTTTGTCCACCCACGAGTCTTTTTTTTTAGATAATGGGAAACATCCCAGCCTTGACCTCATATGAGGCTACAGCCCATTATTAC
>JAZFNS010020007.1:93565552-93580425 GCA_037127165.1 Alloteropsis angusta | reverse complement strand
CCACAGGACCGATTGCATAGCGCCCGGGCCCGGCCAAGCCTCTGCCGGCGCGGCCGGCCGACGGGCTGGCCGAGGCAGCCACACCGCACGGTCCCACGCCAAGCGCGACCGGCGCCGCCCCCTCCTCGTCCATTCCCGCCGCGTCCTCCTCCGCAAAAGCAATCGTCCCGTTCCCCTCTCTTTTTCCTTCCCCCTTCCCCTTTTTGGCTCGGAGCCGGAGGAGAGCACCGAGCGGCCGAACACCACGCGACGACTCGCTCACACCAAATTCCCAGCCCAATCCGCCGGGCCCTCTCCTCCCAGCTGCAGCGGCGGTGAGCTCGAGGCCGTCCCCGCCGCCGCCGCCGAGGCGAGCTCGAAGCTGTCCCCGCTCCGCTCAACCAGCCCCCCGGGCCGTCCCTCTGCCGAGAGAGAGGTTTGCCTCCTCCTCCTCCCCGCGCTGCTCCTGTTTGAATTCGATCCGGCTCGTCTCGCGCTTCTGCTGCCTCGGCTATGGGGTTCTAGCTAAGCTCGGTCGTTGTTTCTGCGATTCGCCTTGTTTCGGTTCTGTTGTTGCGGAATCACAACGTCGAGGAGCGCGTCGTGCCTTGCGTGTGGTTGGGGTTGGTAATGGTAGCCTAAGCGTAGTCGCTTAGGCATCGCCGAGGGGCTGCTGCTCAGCTGCTGCTGCTGTGCTGTTGCCGTTCCGAATAAGTTGTGCTGGGGTCGATTACCTGCCAAAGTGCCAAGCAATCATCGGCAATTTGTGCCTGTGTACCTGCGGTTTTAATTTCATGGATCATCGCGGGTAGATTAGTTCATGGCTTCGTGCTCTGTGAAAAAGCTCCAGGATGGACTGGACTGCTAGCTTCAGGGCTAAACAAATCAGACTGGGATCTGTAATGGTTAGGCGTAGTCACATGATTGATGTCGATGCACATGGCAGAGCACCCAACATGGTGCTCACAACTAGTGTCCTGGCCTTGCTGGGTAAACTACCATTTATCTTATCTCAGGAAGTTTCTATATTGGAACTTGAGCATACTCAAGTTATCTTCTGATGACATGCATTTGGTAGTATGATTAGCTGATTCACTAGTATATTGCTCGGCCCATTTTGTTGGAACAAGAGCGAAGTCAAAGCGATGACACACCTCACATAAGATCCAGATCTACTACTTGGTTCATGTTTCATTCATTAGTCTGCCGATTATGTTTGAAATCTGATTAATTAGGCACTGGATCTTGTTCATAGTGTCATTGTATGCCCCAAATACCAACTTCATTTGAAATGAGTGCCTCATGATTTCCTGTGGCAATGTAAGATTTATGAGAGGTTCAAGTTGCCATCTGTTGATATTTTATTTTGACACCAACTATCCAATTCACTAATTTATTGTGGCCACGATCTGTCAGAACAAGAACAGAGTCAGGGGATCATACCTGACCTGACATTTTCAGATCTAGTTAATGTTCCACCTGACCGTTTGATTGATCTGAACTTATTCATAAAGTCGCCTTATACCACAAAGTGGTCGAATTCATTTAAAGTGATACTTAATGTTTTTTTTGCTGTTGATGATTCAGATTCATGAGGGGCTCAAGAATGAACCCAGGAGACCGTAGAACGCGGAGCACAATGACGATAGTAATTGTGATGGGTTTGTGCTGCTTCTTTTACATATTAGGTGCTTGGCAGAAAAGTGGGACAGGAAGGGGTGATAGTATAGCTGAGATGGTTAACCGAGAAACTGAGATGATTATCCGAGAAACCGGCTGTACAATCTTGCCAAATTTGCACTTTGAGACCCATCATAGTTTAAGTGGTGCCAATCCATTGATCATGACCAATAAAGTGATTGAGCCATGCCACATCCGATACAGTGACTATACTCCTTGTCAAGACCAGAACCGAGCAATGGCCTTTCCTAGAGAAAATATGACATACAGAGAAAGGCATTGCCCTGCAGAGAATGAGAAATTGCACTGTCTGATCCCAGCACCAAAAGGCTATGTCACCCCTTTCCCTTGGCCCAAGAGCCGTGACTATGTTCCCTATGCGAATGCTCCGTATAAGAGTCTGACAGTCGAGAAAGCTGTTCAGAACTGGATCCAATTTCAGGGAGATGTGTTCAAATTTCCAGGAGGTGGGACAATGTTTCCCAATGGAGCAAGTGCTTACCTTGATGAACTTGCATCCATCATCCCACTTGCTGATGGTACCATCAGAACTGCCCTTGATACTGGATGTGGGGTATGCCCTCTGACCTAATCTTGATACTTCCTTGACACGTGCTTGATTATAACTAATATAGTTCATAGTTCCAGGGCAAATAGATACTAGTCTTCCTAGAGAGACTTCTCTGCATCTTCACATAAATTTACCTTAACATCTTGATCCCCTCCATAGCTGGGAGTAACATTTCTGACCATGTACAGGTTGCAAGTTTTGGAGCTTACCTAATGGATAGAAATATATTAACTATGTCATTTGCACCCCGAGACTCACACGAAGCTCAGGTTCAATTTGCTCTGGAGCGAGGTGTTCCTGCAGTAATTGGAGTACTTGGAACTATAAAGCTCCCATACCCCTCTAGATCTTTTGATTTGGCCCATTGCTCACGCTGCTTGATCCCATGGGAGTCAAACGGTGAGTAGTATCAACTACTCCCTCTGTTTTTTATTAGATGTCAAATAAGGTTTGTCCTAAGTGAAACTTCTCTAACTTTGACTAAGTTTATAGAAAAATACAACAACATTTATAGTACTAAATATATGCACTATCAAACTATAACGCATAGTGAATTCAATGAAACAAATTTGGCGTTGTTTATTTTGTTATATTTTTCTATAAACTTGGTCAAAGTTAGAGAAGTTTAACTTAGGACAAACCTTATATGACATCTAATAGAAAACGGAGGGAGTATTCATATTCATAAGACTGCAATACTTGTGCCGACCTTTTTATTTATATTTATGTAATGACTAATGAGCTATGTTATTTTCCTTCCTGCAGGCGGGATGTACATGATGGAAGTAGATCGGGTTCTGAGGCCTGGGGGTTATTGGATACTATCTGGACCTCCCATCAATTGGAATAAGTACCATGAAACATGGAAAAGGTCTAAACAAGATGCAGAGGAAGCTCAGCGCAGAATTGAGAACATTGCTGAAATTCTTTGCTGGGAAAAAGTCCATGAGAAGGAGGATATTGCTATTTGGCAGAAAAAAACAAATTCACATTCATGTCATCAAATGAATGGTAATGCTAGCAAGATGTGCAAAGTTCAAGATGCAGATGACGTCTGGTACGCCCTCTGTTCATATGAAGTTATGCAGGTTTTAAGTCTGAAAGCTTTATTTGCATATTTCCTGTTTGTGACTGATTATAGCAGATGTATTGGCAATTAGAGATAGGAACTCGCCCTCCCGTGGAGGCTCTGAGTTGACAAATCTTCTTCTTTGCTTAATCCCAAAACAACTCAGCCCGGCTCTTTAAATAGCCGGCTGTAACAAATCTCCTAATAATACCGAATGTTTTTCTAACAAACTCTATCCAAAAGCCTAACAAACCAGAACTACTGGGACTCTAGCCACTAGATGTAGTCGGCTGGGACTTCTTGAGCCGAGTACGCCCATATGTGATGCCTACAAAGGCATCCGTAACAGTGACTTGCTATTGTCACGTGAACTTGAGTAAGCATAATCATCACAGCTACACAATCCACGTAAAAAAATTCATATATATAACAGTAAATGTTTGGACGTATTGAAAAAGTATAGGGTCAAGAATTGGTTACTGATTGCATACTGCAACAATTATTACCGATACATGCAAATATGCTCTTCATAGTGAAAGGAACAAGTGTTGCTTTTCTCGGAGTCAATTCTAGCTTTTGTCAGTTTTCTATGCTCTGATCACAACAGTTTCTGATTGTGTTTTATGTATGGTGTATTATTTTAGGTATAAGGAAATGGAATCTTGTATAACGCCTCCCAGAGAGGCAGCACAGTTAAAGAAGTTTCCAGAGAGACTATCTGCAATCCCTCCCAGAATTCTGGAGGGCCATGCCCCAGGTATTACAGAAGAAGACTATGAGGAGGATAATAAGTCATGGAGTAAGCATGTCGATACTTACAAGAGAGTGAACAAGCTGATAGGTTCTTCAAGGTACAGGAATATTATGGACATGAATGCAGGCCTTGGAAGTTTTGCTGCAGCACTTGATTCTCCCAGTTCCTGGGTGATGAACATTGTGCCCACTATTTCAGAGAGGAACACTCTCGGTATCATCTATGAGCGAGGTCTGATTGGCATTTACCATGATTGGTGAGTTTTGGTGCTTTCTGTTCTAGCATTCACTGCCAAATGATATGCTGACGTGTGTTGTGTGCAAACTGATCCTGTTTTTTTGGTGGTGTTGTGTTGTTGGTAGGTGTGAGGCCTTCTCTACATACCCTAGGACATATGACCTGATACATGGCTATGGCATCTTCAGTTTATATCAGAGCAAGTAGGTGTTCTCTGTTCTTTCATCCATCTTGGTAATACAAATGCAAATCGTGTCATCTGCTAATTATTTATGTCAAAATCTGCAGGTGTGACATGGAAGACATTCTTCTGGAGATGGATAGAATTTTACGCCCTGAGGGTGCAGTCATACTGCGGGATAGTGTTGATGTACTGAACAAGGTTAGAAGCATTGTGGCAGGAATGCAGTGGAAGTCCAAGTTGCTCGATCATGAAGATGGCCCTCACGTTACCGAGAAAATTTTAATTTCAGTGAAAGAGTATTGGGTTGGCAGCGAAGAAGAGAACAGGTCATAGATACAGAACTCTGGCAATACTTGATGGCAGCATATCTTTCCCTGTGATGCGAACCCCAAATGCTATTTTGTCAGTGAATAGATTTTGTTCATACTCCATACGTATAGTAATACAGCCCCATACCTTGCCATTGGCCCCCATAGGCTTTCAGGATTTTGGCATTCTAGTTTCTTTTGTTGTGCATATGTAGTTCCAGAGCATTAATGAAAACGTCGGCGATTCGCCAATACATGTATACATGTGCTGTAGGTAATCGACAGTACTTACTCTCTGCATTGCGCGGAGATTCAATTACAGATTTATACACGAAGGATTTTTTGACTGTTCCTGCACGCCATCTGTCGATAACCTTTCTGGATCTCCATATGAAATTATGCAGTACGAGTATTTTTCTGGTTAAGCCAGTAAGATGTTAAAAAAGACTGAATTCTTCTTATGGTGTTGACATATGTTAGACACTTTAACTTGGCTAGATTTGCCCCACTGTCAGTGCACATCTTGTGGAAATGACTCTTGAAAACCCAAAGTTCCAAGAAATTTTGACGATCCTCAAAAGTTGCCGGGTACGTGTGCGGGAAAAAGGGCCTGATTTTGCAGCCGAGCAAAATTTCAAAACCATGCCAGTTGTGCTGATCAGTTGATCCTATATATGGTGGATCATGCGATAGTGGATGTTGGTGTGTTGCTGCAAGTCTGCAGCTAGTCACGCCCCCAGGACTGACCGAAGACCGCACCGATGTGGGTGACAACAGCATGACTATCCTTGGCTGGAGGTTCAGCCATCACAGCACCGTTCCAGGCAACAAGCATTACAGGACGAACAGAACTGGAATACTACGCATGCCCACACTATTCCTCTTCCGACAAACCCTCAGTCAGCGATGGTTGCCTTCAGCGCCACCACCTGGGCACCTGGCCATCTCCCCACAGATCAGCCTCCTTTGTTTGATCATCTTGCATCAGAAGCCATCCCTCCAGCTGTTCAGAGAATTGAGCCGTCTCCCATGGTGTTCCACCATTCATCAGGAAATCAATGAGCTTTGGGTCCCAAGTATAGGACGCCAAGATATTCTCTCTGATTCTCCTCCAATTATATTTAAATTTGTGATGAGGCTCTTCATTTCTTCCCTGTTGTTGGCTGGTACGAGAATTGTCCAATTCGGTACCAAGCCAATGATTTTCATCCGTAGATCCTTCAAGCTTTTCCAAGCTGCATTCTGAAAACATAGTGTTTCTTAATTTCCATATTGACCAAATAGCAGCAGAAGTAAAGACATTCACTAACATAAATATCTTATTACTCAGCCAAAACTTTCCTATATTTTCAAAACTATTTCCTACATGGCACTTAAGCAACTGGGACAAGACTACCCAAATTTGAGCAGCCACCGCACCCTCAAAGAATAAATGGTGACCTGTTTCTTTCTCCCTGCAGAACAGACAGGTCTCATCCTCAATTTGTTCCTTTTCCCCAAGTTATCCCTTATGAGCACCTTATTGTTAGAAAGCAACCATAGAAAGAAGTGCACCGTAGGTGGAATTTTCAACTTTCAAACTGCAGACACAAACACAGGTTTAACTCCTCTAAAGTAAATGACTTTGTACAAGGATTGGGAGGAGTACAACCCATTTGAGCTGAATTGCCGGACCATGGCATCCTCCTTCTCGCTAAGCACTAATGTAGAGGCTATTTGTTTAACTTGTAACCACATTCTTTCTAGCCTATCCCCCACTGTTCTTCTAAACGTGCATCTCAAGTTCTCACTATCCCAAAGATCAGCAATTGTTTTATTTTCTCATTAACTATCACATATCTCTCCCAGTATTGAATTGCTAAACTAGAAGAACCTACACAATTATCTTCCCAAAATTTCACCTTTTTCCAGTTTCCCACTATCCACCTAAAGCCAAACTTTGCTGCTTTTTTGCAGCCCACATAATGCCTTTAAAGAACTGTGAAGCCTCACCAGTTCTAGAGCCAAACGTGTTAGGTCTAGCAGTATCATATTTAAAATCAGTTACTTGTCTCCACAACTTTCCCTCGTTAGCTCGATATCTTTTTGGCCAAGAACCTAACAAACACAATTCAAGTCTCTAAGATTAGGTACACCTATCCCCCCAAAATCCTTACACGTACTAACACATTCCTAGTGGCTAGGCGATATATGTGATTGTCATTACTATCATCCCAAAAACGGTTAGCCAAGTGAGTATTGATAATTCTAATAGACCATTTTGGAAATTTAATAAAAGACAGGAGATACACTGGAATGCTAGCCAGACATGTTTTAATTAGCATTACTTTAGTAGCCTGTGACAGGAGCCTGCCCCTCCAACTTGCAATTTTCTTCAGAATTTTAGCAACCAAAGGTCATATATCTTCCCTACGCAGCTTATCATAATGTAAAGGGATACCTAAGTATTTCATCGAAAAATTCCCTACTAGGCACTGAAAAAACCTGAGCAAATACCTCCGTTTCTTCTTTAGACAAGTTCAAAGGAATGATTTCACTTTTACTGTAATTAATTCTCATACCTAATAATTTCTCAAACAACACCAGAATAAATTTTAAGTTCCTGATGTGGTACACTCTAGCATCAGAAAAGATGATTGTATCATCAATGTACTGTAAAGAGATCACACCTCCTTCCCTCACTTCAGTTAAAAGTCCCCCTATTAAGTCATGTCTAGCAGTCTTGTCTAACATCCTAGTAAGCATCTCCTACTAGATTAAAAGAGGATGGGTGAGATAGGATCCCCTTGTCTCAGCCCTTCCCAGCTTTAAAAAAAGAACTTTCCTCCCCATTAAAGTTGACTCCAATAGATCCACCTTTGACAATTTGTTCCATCCACCAAATCCATTTGTCCCTAAAGCCTCTACCTCTGAGGGTATCAAATAGGAAATCCAGTTTACTCTGTCATACGCTTTCTCGTAGTCTAGCTTTAGAATGATTCCTGGCTCTTTATTTTCATGTGCACTATGAATTATCTCATGAGCCACAACTACACGCTCTAGAATATAACAACTTCTTATGAAAGCACTTCGGTTGGGGGTGACAAGCCTATTAGCAATTTTCCCCAATCCGATAGTAAGGGCCTTAGAGAAGATTTTGAAGCTGCAATTTGCTAAGCTAATTGGTCTAAAATTTTTCATGCTCCTTGCATCCTTAACCTTGGGCGTCAAGATAAGCATAACAAAATTTATCCTATGCAAGTCTAGTTTCCCCTCATGGAAATCCTTAAACATGTTAACTAGATCTAGTTTCGCAATATCACAAAGCTTTTGATAAAATAAGAAGGATAATCCATAAGGCCCTAGAGCTCCTCAACACATAACAACTGAACACTACCTCTTTAATTTCCTCTTTTATAAAGGGAGCTGTGAGCATCTCATTCTCTTGATCTTTGACTTTCTCATCCTCCATTCAAAAGTTCTCATCTAGCCTCAAATCTTCCCTTTGCTCCCCAGCAAAAAAGTTCTTATAAAAGTCTACAACTATTTTAACCATCCCTTCTTGGTCATCCACTACCCCATCTGGACCCTCTAATTGCTCAATACATTTTTTCCTACTTCTCTGATTTGCAATAGCTTGAAAATATGTTGTGTTCCTATCTCCCTCTAGAATGTTTCTTTCCGTCGACCGCTGTCTAGCTTTAATTTCCTCTAAAGCCTAAATATGACCTAACTCATCAGCTACCTGTTTCAGCCTATCCAGACTATGATCAGGCAACCCATGTTGCTTTGCCTCAGCATCTAGTTTATTGTACTCCTCAGCCAACTCAAATTTCCTCTTGTTAAGAGCAACCACTTCATTAGCCGCCCAACCCCTAACTATTCTTCAAAAGGATCTAAAATTGTTCTGCCAAACACTCATACTGTCCTGAGCCTTATAAGGTGTTTGCCAACCCTTGATCCTAAATCCCTAAAGTCTTGTTTTTCTAACCACCATTTTCAAACCTAAACCTTTTTTACAAAGAAAACATTAGTTCTTGAGTCTAAAACTAAAGGACTATGATCACTTGGCAATCTGTTGAGAGTTTTAACCCTTGTCAAAGGGAAAGAAGCCTCCCAGTCAGTACTTACAAAGCAAACATTAGTGCTTGAGTCTAAAACTAAAGGATTATGATCACTTGGCAATCTGTTGAGAGTTCTAACCCTTGTCAAAGGGAAAGAAGCCTCCCAGTCAGTACTTACAGAAATTCTATGTATTTTAGCCATAACCAAATTATCATAGCTGTTAGTACAAGTAAAAAATCTATTAAAGGGCTTAACTCTATTAAAGACCACTTGCTAATCCACTCATTGAAGGCATCAGCCCATCTATGGTTAATAACCCCATTACTTTTATCAGAAGCAAACCTAACCAGATTAAAATCTCCCCTATCACCACTGGACCTTACCACTTAGTCACTATATCATGCAACTCATCTATAAAACTCTGTTTACCATCTTCATAAGGGGAACCATAAACTACCACTAGCTTCCAATTGAAACTAGTCTTTTTATCCAGCATCATTACACTAACATATTAACTAGAGGAATCCACAATCATATTAAAAGTATCTCTGTTAGCACCTACTAAAATCTCCCCAATTGACCCAGCTGCAGGAATATGGTGCCACTCAAAAACTGCACTACCAGTCAAGGACCTAAGCAAACCAGGGCATAAACTGCTCTTCTTAGTTTCCAAAATCCCTAAAAATCAATGTGATTTTCCTTAATTCTATTAGCTAGAGTAGGGATTCTGCCCAACTTTTCCAACCACATGAAATTCCAGAATAGACCTTTTATTTGCACTTCCTTTTATATTTTCTTCTACCTTCTAACTTTTCTGCTAATTTCTCTTCCTGATCATATGCATGATCTTCTAAAAAAATATCAGCCTCAAAATCTCTACCTTTCTTTCCTACTTCTATGGGTATAGAGTGATATCCATCCCTCTTATTCCCACCCTCAACATCACAATTACTAGCTATGGGCTCATTTTGTTCATCTCTACCTGTGTCAGGCAGATACCATCCTCTCTAGGTTTAGGACTGAATAGGTCCATTCTTCCAGACTTAGAATATCTACTTTTCTTGTTTTAACTAGTACTTAACTTTACAAACCCAAATTTATCAATCCCATCCAACACCTGATTACTAGAGTGATCACCTTGCAGCCTATCTGTGACAGTTCTACGAATAAGGTCACCATCCTTTTGAACAATACCAACTACATCAGCTACAATTATAAAAGTAAATAGGGGTTACTTAGATTAATACTTGTCATGATGTCTTGATTCCATTTCCTTTTAATATTCTGAGCCCTTTCCAACATTGGCCTTGTATCTTGAGAATTTATCTTGCTTTTCCTCAGGTTTCACTAGCCCCTACCTATTGTTCTTGTTTCTTCTCTTGTTCTGCTTCTTAAGATCAGTGCTTTCCTCATCCACCCGTGTACTGTCCTTTGTCATATAATCCTTATCTGTTTCCTCCTCTAGGTTTCCACCCTCTGTGTAAGTCCATTCTTCTGGCAGTGCCATGAGTTCATCTTCTTCTACAATGTTCACTTCCTCTTCTTCCTCCTCTTCTTCCTCCCCTTCTTCCAGTTCGATTGCTTGTAGCACGCTTATACAATTACTTTCTTCCATATTCAGATTAGTTGCCCCATCCTCACTAAGCATATGTAGCACTCTAGCCACATAAGTTTTCCACTGAGAAGACCTTGACTGACTATGTTTGCTGTTTTGTTGTATGAACATATTTTGACCCTTGTTCCTGAGATTCCCCACTTGCATTCTGCTGCTCTTCCTCAAGGTCATCCTCTAGCAGGTCATCATTCTCAAACTCTTTCCCTTCCCTACTATCCACCTTGTTCCCTTCTTCTTTCTTTTCTCTACCCTAAACCTCAAAACTGATAAGAAAGAATTGATTGTTCATTTCCAAAATCCTCTCATCAGGAATTGCTGATGTGTCCTTGCAATTGACTTGCACCCTTACCATGCTAAAAAGATGCAAACAGAGACTGCTAGTCAACAATTGCTAGTTTTCCCAAGCTTGAAGAAATCTCCTTGATAGTGACCCAATCACTCCACTTAGGGGGGATTCCCATGGTTTGCACCCACACTGGTTGAAGCCTCCGCACTAGTTAAATATCACCATACCAAATCTTAAGAGAAGCCATGACTGTATCATTCTTTAGGTAGAAAAATGTACCCTTTCCAAGGACCACAATATTAATTCTCTTGTGTGGAAGAAACCTCACCAGATACCTATATTCCTCCATTTTCATCAGGTTCAATTGCCACTCTTTATCACAAAGATTCCTAAGAGTCTCTAAAATGCCCTCTTAGTCCAATTCTCTCTCCTCAATAGTGAACACTGCATAATTGTTGAATCCAGTCCAGTGCTTAAATGTATCCTCTCTTTGTTTCACATCTATGTGATAGAACCCAAGACCCTTGCTAGCACTACCACAAAATGAGTTGCTACTTGTGGTTTCAACCATTCCGGACATCCCTCAGCAACATGATCCTCTTTATAGCAGATAAAGCACATCTTATGCTTCCTACAAGAAGTACAAAAGTGGCCAAAGTTCGCCACAGTTGAAGCACACAACTTGATGAAATTTGTCCATTACCTTGGGTTTTTTAGGAATCACTAGATCCTTGATCTGCTCCTCTATTTAGTGCTTATCATCCATCTGACGCCCCTCATGCCTTTGTGTTGGCAGATTTGGTGTCCTATGGTGTGGTTTTTGCAGATTGATTCCTCTTTCTCTTCCTGCTTGATACTGATTCTGCCCCCTTGGCCTGCTCATCTGCTGAGTGTTGTTGAAGCTTCCCTATTGGTGCTGCTGTGGAGGATGTGGTGGTGGAATTGGATGTGGGAGGTACTGGTTGGGGAAGAAACCGCACAGTGGTGGTGGTTGGTAGAACGACGGCGGTGGAGGATACAAATGTAGCTGATACTGCTGCTATTCCGTGGCTTCCCAACCCTCCCAATCTTCCTCCTGGTTGCACAACCTTGGACCACGCCCCCTTTCTCTTCCATCCATCGAACTCTTAATTGTTTAAGCGAAGGCTAACTTATGTGCGAATGCGACAAGTCTTTTAAGAAATTTGCAAGAGTGAGTTTTCTAATACTGTTTTTTTCACCCAGACGTTCACGCACCAGAGATGCTCATACTTGAGGCTAAGACTATGTGGAAGGGGCAACCACCTGATTTGTCTACTGAACTACTTGTGAACTTTGGTTGTTTTTAAACCCGTGCCTTTCTTTTATGGAAAACCCCATGCCACTAGGTGTTATGATTGACTAAATAAATGTTTGATTCCTGCAGATGATTCCTTCCGATCATTTTTGGTTGAGGACATGGTGCCTGACGTCTTCTCCTATGTCAAGTTTGTGTACTGTTAGAATCTCTTTTTTCAGATATTGGGATTATGACCTGCACGGGCAAATCCAAAGCAAGATGACGTGAGGGGCCTGACCTCACTTGGAATAGAGTTGGTGAGTAGGTGGGATTGTAGGTACCAAATGGAATTTAATTTCCACATAAGGATAAAGAAAAGAGGGCGATTCCAGATCACTGGATATAGCATCAAGTTTTCTCATAGAATAGATTCGCAGGAACTAAGGCCTACGATGCTGCAAATAGGTGGTATACCGAGATGAGATGCGTGGAGTGTGAAGACTCTGTTTTCATCTTTTCAATATAGCAGTGTGCACCATCCTATTTATCTCTTATGCATAAGGAATGTATCATGTTTAAAGGAAGGTTACATGAGTTCAACAACAATCTAGCTAATAGTATGAACAAGATATGTAACTTTTTGAGTTTATGTTCGAACAATTGACATTTCTGAAACTGTTGACTCCATATAACATGTTTGCTGAATACACTTATATCATCCCAAATTTGTTTGAAGAATATGTGCTTTCACAAGATTATTTGAGGTTCATTGCTATTTGAATCCCATATATAGTTCCTGCGCGTGGACACATGGCATAGTGGCGGTGGCCTTGCTCTTAGTGATAACAATCCTACAATGAATTCACAATATTTTAGAAAATCAAAAGAACATGCTTTTAGAGACAAAATGTGTTTAATGCAATTTCATATATACAAATTACAAACAACAAATTCGGTTACAAATTACAATCTTTATTTTGTAACAAGAAACATACATTTCTGCACCTAAACAATAAACCTTTTCTCACTGCATCATCATTAAAAAACTTGTTGACACATGGCAAATAATCAATGCAAATTAGTAACCTAACACTACCGACCTATTCACTTTTGAACCTAAGTCGGCTATCTTTTGCTAACTTCATTATCACCCAGTAAACTTTGTAACAGTCTTAGCCTCATCGTTGGTGGAGCATCATTAGAAATCAACGGCTTCAAACCAGGACATCCACAACGCTGTAACAGCTGTAAGTCTGTTCCTAGGGTCATATTCTAGAAGACCACACAGGACATCAAAGCCTGCCGCTGATAGCTTCTCATCCAGCACTTTGCCCCGCAGCAGGTTCCAAGCTAAGACGTCGACGCCGAGCGGCATAAGCGAAATGACATGGGGGATTCCCAAGAAACTGACTATGTCAACCAGCTGGGCGCACATGTTTTCTTCTGGGAACAATTTTTGTCCAATCATCGTCTCTACCATGATATATCCTAGCGCCTAGATATCGACTGGTGTTCCACAATTCTTGTCACAAAGGAGCACGTTCGGTGCCATGTACCGCACCGTTCCTTCGGGCTGCGCGTACAGTGGCAGAGCAGTAGCACACATAGAGAGGCCAAAGTCACATATCTTGAGAATAGTCGACAAGGGAACTCCTAGTTTCATCATTGATTTAATGCCATTCAAGATGTAAGGTTTCATTATAGAATTACTTAGAGCGACATGTTCACAAGTCATTTAAATAGGATTGAAACTGTGATGACATAGATTCCCACATTGCATAGTTTCATCATTCGTTGTTTTCAAGGCTAAATGCAAGACAAACATATCGGAAACAATGTATACATAATTTCATCCTAATGAAACACATTCACCTCTCTCTTCATCAATCAGTTGCCACATCATCAAAGACGCTGACATGGCACTACACTTAGGGCCTGTTTGTATCCCATGGGCTAAAGTTTAGCTGAAGACTAAATGTTAGCTCTTAAAATGGAGGGGCTAAAGTTTAGCCCCTTGAACTGTTTGGATAGAGAGGCAAAACTTTTGCCTCTTCCTCTAAAAAAACTCATTTGTCTCTAATTAATACCATCAATCCACATTGGAGTTAGGAATAGATAGAGGTATTGAGGTATTTTTTTATCCACAACAACTTTTGGTCTCCTTTAGCCCATCTTGGAGGCGCTAATGAGCTATTTAACCCTCCTATTTAAATCCCCAAGGGGTAAAAGGTGGTTAAAAGTGAAGCGCTAATCTTTAATTCTGGTATCAAACTGGTTTTTAATGCTAACGAAAGTCCATTAGAGATAGTGTAACAAAACTAGTTATTGGACTCCTCTAAAATACTTAAATTTTACAACACCTTAAAATCCAACATGTGTTAAACACCTAATATAAAAACACCCAAATTCTTTCTAAATGAAATTAACTATATGGTCACAAATTCGGATGCCAAGAGGAACACCTTGGTGGTATATACATAGCCCCGACATGTTGCAATAGTAAATTGTAGCGCCTAAGTTAGATCATCTCCAAGAGACTCTTTATATTTTTCCTAACTTAAAGGAATAGAGATTTCAGTGACAAAAACACTCTTCAACAACCTCTTCAATTTAGATAGACTCTATTCCAGATTTATCATTAGGCAAAGAAAGAGAGCGAGGATAACTCTCTACACTGCGCGCAATATATAGAAAAGTTGCTGGAGTGTATAATATATAGAAAATGATTTTTAAATGACTCTCCAAATGATGTTTTAGATAGTAGGTTTTAAAAAGGCTCTTGAAGATGGACCAGCCAATTTGAAAGGTAGATATAAGTATATTCTTGCTAGGGCTGGATAACGAGCTAAAGATATTTTTTCGAGCTTTTCTCGAAATTAGCATAATCT
>JAZFNS010020007.1:93296957-93311860 GCA_037127165.1 Alloteropsis angusta | reverse complement strand
TACTTGAATATATATATTGACTGTTGATAGCGAGAACATATAACGAGCGAGCACCCAGTGCCGTAGGGACTTATAATAAGGTTTTGTAATAGATGATGGCATCTGTTTTGCAGAGAGTAGTATTAGGCTTATGAGCTGCAAAGGCTTCTAATAAGTATCTCAGATAAGCTTAGATATTTTGTTGGCCTGGAATCAGGGGTGAATGTAGGAATTAGAATTAGAGGGGCTTAGACCCTTTCTTTCTCCTCTATTTCCTATTTTCTTTATTTTTTTTCTTTTTTCTACTATTTTTTTCTCTCATAATTCTTCGTTGTTGCATCATTGTAAGGAGGCTGGAGCCCCCTCAGCCTCCGCCCCTGCATGGAATTTATCTGACACTATGAATATATATGGCTTATTATAAGGCTCAGGGAACCAAACGCTCCTTGACTCATGTGCTGTGCTAGGACTCGTAAAACAATTGCTTTGGCAGTGTTCAGATGGGGATTGAAATTTTTTTTATCATCTTTTGATCACTAATTAGGGGTATTAAATGAAGTCATTTAATAAAACTATCTCCACAACCTTTGGTAAATTCGCAAGACGAATCTAATANNNCTGTAGCATTACTGTAGCAAATCATGGATTAATTAGGCTCATTAGATTCATCTCGAAAAGTTACGTATATATGTGAAGAGGTTTTGCAAATAGACTTGATTTAGTGCTCCATGTAAACAAGATTCCCTCGTGACAATTTTTTGATACGTTCTATCTGAACACGACCTTTGTTTGACTAAAGATCCGGTGCATGCATCGACCAAACTCGGTTGCTTGGCGCTCTCTGCAATAATAATCTGAAGAATTAATATAATACATAACTAACTTTTGTCCTCGAGTCAGATGACTATATATACATATAATTATATATAAAGGGTCTCAATATAAACATACACACGCATATATTAATTAATTATCTGCATGAGAAAACTAATTAAAGAGTTGCTCGCACATGATGTATACAGATTTATATATGACATGAATAATAATGTGAAACAATATATATATGGTCGTTCCATCATCACTAAACCTAGAAGTCTAGAACGTTTGAACGTTTTATTTCTGTGTAGACCACATCAATATGTAGCCAAGCCAAGCACTTGGACCCAACAACACCCTACACCACAGCCACACGATATATCTGTAGGAATGAAGACCCGGTCGTCGTTGAACGATATTTTTCTAAAAGAAAAACTATATATAATGGATTTAATTTCCATATGTATAATATATATTTTTCTCCACGTATATAGGCTCTGTTTAGTTCCCTTCTATTTTTCAAAATTTCGCATACTGCGCGTTTTCCAATACATTTTTTCTCTCTGCGCACGCAACCCAGCGCATACAAATTTTGCAAAAAGAGGTGAACTAAACAATAGTGTTGTATACGAATTCGCTTACGCATGCAATTCGGTGATGTGCACATACTTATATATAAAAATAGGTAGGTTTTGAATTGACCGTGGAACGAATGGAAAAAATCAAACAACCGGAAACACCCTAGCATGATCCAGTAGAATACGTCACAGACGACGGGCGGCGGCAGCCGGCGGCCCAACAAGCAAAGAGAGCAAAACAAATTGTATTTGCTGGGTCGTCAATTGAATTGTCGTCGGATCATATTCATATCCTTGCTAGCAGATTAAGAATATTCTTGGGGTGGAGCTCTCAGCCTTTGAACCCAAATATCTGGGCCTCCCCACACCTGCAGGTAGAATGAAAAAGGACAGGTTCCAGCCACTGAAAGAGAGATTGGGAAAGCGACTGCAAGACTATACAGAGAAAAATATGTCCATGGGAGCCAAAGAAATTTTGATTAAGTCAGTAGCNTAGTTTAGTGGTGAGAATTCCACGTTGTGGCCGTGGAGACCTGGGCTCGAATCCCAGCAGCCACAAAATCATATATTTTTGTTGAGGTCTTTCTTTTGTTTAAGCAAAGCAAAGAGAGTTTTTGTTTAAGCAAATAAGCAAAGCAAAGAGAGTTGAGGAATAAGATAAGAGGCCAAAAAAAAGAAGCAAAAAATTTATGTATTTTTCATCAATGACCCCAAGTTAACAACGTGTGTGTCGAGAAGTAATACATTTCAACTTGCATTTTTCATCAATGGCCTCAAGCTAAGTCAACAATACATTTCAACTGGCATCGTTGAACCTTACTGTGTCTTCACTCAATACATGAATCATGGTGATAATACTCTTTACATAACAATTAATAATAGCTACTCTGAAATCCCTAGATATGCTCTTGCTCTTTAACAACGTGTGTGGCAATTCCCATATGCATGCAGTTGCAGTCTCGGTATCTCACCATCTGATCGATGTTAAGTTTTCTTTCCCTGCAACTGCCCAAGACAACAAGTTTTGCATAATATCATCAGTTAACTAACAGCGCACTCCATGACTTCAGAGGAACAAAATTTATCCACGGCTAATCACCTTTTTGAGGTACTTCCTGTGAAGCTTCAGCGCGGTCGCGCAAGCCCTTTTCGCATCCAAGTCCCCATTAACATTGTTCAATATCTGAATTAAGCAAAAGAGAAAGCGAGGGTTACATGAGGCTAAAACCACTTAAATGTTCTCTCTTTTTTCAGAAAAAAAAATCCACGGACAAATCCCGTGGTAACGGCCAGTGTTCCCCTTTTCCTGCTCATGTGTCTTTACTTTTACGTGTCATCCTACACACTGCATGCCTGTTTTCCTCATTTCACAGTGTGAATCAAATGATGCAGCCCAATGGGTTTCTTCTGTAAAAACAAGAGAGGGAAGAGAAAGATTCTAAGGAAAGGAATCGCTTGATCCAGCTTACCTTGATAACATCATCAATTCCTCGAGCTTCTTGCAGAAGCTTTGAACTGTTCTCTTTCAGAACACTAGCAACTAGGAAAACTGACATAGGGACAGGTCCATCTCCATCATTTGCCCCATTCTTCATATTCTCCCTCTCGTACTTGCCAAACTCGCGTATTGATTTTACCTTTGGTTTAAATCCTTCAGTTTTGTGGGTTGCGGCCCCAGTTTCTTCATATGTAGAGAAGATGTCAGGATCATATTCAAGAGCCCACATCATCTGCAGGTAGGATTCAGAACAATATGATCATCAGTCATAAACCAATTTATTCTCGAGCCAATATTAAATATGATTGGTTATGGTCGCTGTTTAAAAAAAGGAGATCTCATCTATATTGCGCTCCCTAGTTCTTCACAATTTTCAAAGGTTTGGCTTATTTTCTTTTGGTCGGGCAAAGTCAGTTCCAATGCAATTGAAGATAGAACTTCAAAAAATCTTGGTTCTTTTGGACAAAGTGTGCTGGCATGCAGGATACCACAAACCCAGCTTGGATCCATTTGCGCTCATAACTTAACCAAAGTTCAAATGATGACATGTATCCTAGTCCCTAATCCTCAGCTAGCTTGAGTTTATGATTGTTTACTGGTGGAAACCATCTTGACAGTTTTTCAAACCCTAGTTAGATCATGAAGGGTTACACTGGCAAGACCATAGCTACCAGTGGAGAGTGGAGACATGTTGCTCTGAACTATTTCTAACTGATCTTGCATTGGCATTCTTACATGTTGCATGCTGTAAAGAATTCTGAGATGATTATGAGAGAAAATCGAGGATGACTGGTAACCACCACCAGCTGTGTCACCTAAATTTGTGGTCTCCTATTTTTTTAATAACACCTTTTAAGACCATATTGTTAGAGCATATGGACAAGATTTGATAGGATCCAGCTATTATGGTATGTTAGAATTAGTTGGGATTGATTTATTGTAATCCCCTGATTAATTTCTATCTCTATCTCATCTCTACGATAACAGCCCAGGAGGCTCAATACGAATCATCCAATAATCACAGTATTCATATTCTCACACTTATAACATGCATTTTGCATGTGACACATTGTGAAATTGAATGGAACCATCCACCATGTTGGATGGCACAAGTGACTAAAACTTGTTTTTCTTATATTTGAGCATGAGTCTGATACTGCAGACGAGAAAAGAAGTAAGTAACAGAACACAAGACTGAGAAGGAAAAAGAATCACTCCTTGACAATTTAATATGTAACACTTACCTCCCATAGGTACAAGGAGTCCCCAAATGATAGTTCTCGCCGGAACAATACCATGAACATGCGAAATGCAAAGAGATAGTCACCCCCACCAAGTGTTTCTGTGTTCAGGAGTCAACAAGAACCAATTGCAGAATATAAAACCAGCAAATCGTGACACAGGTTGAATGTCTCACAGCTCTACAAGTGTCTGTTCCATACCTAGGTGGTCATGTAACTTTGGGTCCAGCACCTGAATAATAGAAGCGAGGTGCTGAAGCTGGTTTTCCACTCCAATAGACTGCTGTGTGCATCTGAAATTCCCTCGCTTGAAAAATTTCAAACAGATGACCATTAAAGGGATAGAACAATCATGTCACCCAAAAAAGCTGATGGAGAAGCAGTGTATACCAGCCTACGCATCAACCTCTCAAAGCACCAAAATGCATCTGCTTCATCATTAAGCAGTACTATCATGGGTGAACATAAATCACTCATTCCTAATCGAGATGAGGAAAGGGGAAAAAAGGCGTGTGTAAGATACCTTCCAGACAATAAACAAGGCTACCATGCAAGTGTGAGGTACCCACCTTGACAATAACCGACTTCTTTGTCAATCCATGCATAGACAGCTAGAATATCCCACAGCTTTGAAAGATTACCTTTGTTCTCGTAGAATACCATGGAGCGGTCAGTGCGTAGAACATCAAGGCCTGTCATGCAGCTTCCTTTAGGAAAGAAGAAAAACAGTGGCACAATGGCAGGCAACAAGATGGCTGGTTAGGCCTTACCGATCTGATGCAGCGTAAGCTTCCAGTCAATGATTTGCCTATCCATGACACGGTTCATGGAGTCGTTGACCTCAACTCCGCTGCTGCTGGTGGAAGTACCTTGGGCGTGTGAAGCAGCCTCTAGTAAAACTAATGGATCCTTGATAGGGAATCCATCCTCTGTGATAATTGGGGCAGTGACAAATTTACCGCTGCCAACGTGAGAATCCATCTCTCTGCATTCTTCCTTCCATCTATAATACTGCATCCTGTGATATTCGTTTGCAGCAGAAACTTGTTCATCTGCTGTACAAGCGATTCTTTGACCAAAAAGAAAAAAGAAGAGTTAGAGAGGGAGAGAGTACCTTCTCCTGTGCCTAATCTGTTCCCGCTCGTCGAAGGTGCTCCCAGGGTCATAGCAGCCAAGCAAGAACTCCCAAACCTCTCCCCTGATGGCAGGGTGGACACCCTAGGATACAGATACAGATACAGATTGAGGTCCAGTCCAGTCCAGTCCAGTCCCAGATGAATGAATTGGGTTTGAGAGCTGAGATGGATGGATGTGGTGTACCGTACCCCTCTCTGTATGCGGCTTAGAACCGAAGCGATATCCAGGCAGCCTTCGCGTGTAAACGCGGCATGCCATTTCCGAATGCTCAATGTCTTGCCGGCCTGCAATTAGCTTAGCTGGGCGGGTTGGATCTCGAAAGGAAGGAATCAAATGAATCCCATCGGGGAATGCAATTAGCAGAGCTCAGCTCACCTTGATCTTGAACTTGGTGCTGGGGACGTTTTGGCTGCAATCAGGGCGGACCTGGTAGAAGGAATCCGTGGCCTGCCCGCTGCTCCCCCATCTCATCATGTTAAGCAAAGTGAGCAAATTTATTCTTCGTCTTACTCTCTTTCCCTTCCACCCTTCCTCTGGCTCTTAGCTAGCAGCAGCCAGCAGCAGACGGATCCGGCTAATTCCTCCTCCTCCAAAGCACGAATGGATCGAGAAAGAGAGCTGAACTGGAAATCCAAATGGATCGAGGTCAGGGGGAGGGAGGGACGACCGGCCGGAGGAGGAAGACCAACCAGCGGAGCGAGCGGTGGTTGCTTGCTTGCTTGGTTGGCTCCGTTAGCTCGGTGGTCAGGTCAGCCAGCCCCAACTGGAGTCCGTCCAAAAAAACCCCAAGGCACAACACAACCCGCGTTGCGCTGGATCGGATACACCGAATCCGGCTATTGCCTTTTCCATATTCGTTCTCGGCTGATTTCGTTTTGGTTCCTTCTCCCGTGAGTTATAACACAATTCATGTTATGTAGATGGGTTTCTATTTTTGACACATTAGTAGCTCTATGTTCAATTCCTCTGCCAAGGTGGATCGTTCAGGTGAAGCCGGACTCAAAGTATAGGGAGCCAACTTATAATAACAGATTTATCAGTAGGTGTGAAAGTGGAGTTGATGATTTCCGCAATCGATCCGATCCAAATTCGATTTTTGTAGATATGGAGAAGAGTTTTTGATATCCGATCCGATTTTTGTTTGAAGTTTGACCAATATTATAGAAAGGACCATCAAGATTTGTTGCATCAAACTTATTTATTATGAAAATATATGTTACCATGAATCTAATGATACTTATTTGGTATGATAAATGTTCGTACTTTAGTGTAAAAATTTGGTCAAACTTGAGATGGTTTGACTTTCCAAGACTTTTGAAATGACATACAATTTGAAACGGAGAGAGTATACGGCAAACTTGGAGTGCATCAATAGCGTGCATCAATAGCGTGAAATCCTAAAAATTCATCGCTTAGGATAAGCTCCTGACATCTATCATATGGTATGCCAGTTAGCTTGTATACCTAGAGCAAGCACCGCCGCAAGGACAGATACAGCCGCCGAACATCACGAATCCGATTAGATCAGTCTCTGGAAATGGTCAAACCGGTTCTATCGTCCCCTTGGTTGAGCAGCCAGAACCGTTAGCCATTGTGCCTCCTTTAGTAGACTCAAACCGAAATAACGAGGTTGCTAATTATAATGCTTACTACACCACACATGCCTACACATAACCTCCTATCTCACCTCAAAACACATGTGCGAACATTAACGGAATTTCTAATGATGCATATGATGGCTAGTTGCAGCGTTGTCGGTGCCTAGATTAGGGGGATTCGAAAGGGAATGCATCAATGAGCCTGCTTGGCTGGCTGCTGCTCGGTTTATTTCGGCTTGTCTTGGCTTATTTCCTCTCACAGAATTCCATTCCATCTGCCAGCCGAACACTATTCAACAGACCAGCCGAACAGGCTTAAAGAAAAAAGACCAGTGTAGGGCAAAAATGTGCAGCCCATCAGCTAACCACGTACCACCTATTTGTATGCTACTTATGATTGCAATGTTTTTCGTTGTCAGGTGTAAATGGCCCTAAATGAAGGACGGTTGACCCTTAGTGAGATGTGCAGTGGATAAGACAGCGTTCCTTGTCGCCATTGAGATGCAATGACCTAAGGTATTGGTTCGGCCATATCAAGTCAGGTCAACCAAAGGCAAGAACGTGTCATTGGTAAAGAAAAACTAAAAATTTGAAGGGGAGGCAAAGACCTCTAATGGAATACAAACATTCAAAATCATGGCAAGGACTTTAGACCCTAGGCACACTAGCCCTGATGGGGTCCATCCTGGGCCAGCGAATTTAGGCCGACGTAGTTAGCCCGGGAAATCCGATCTAACCGGATTCTCAAAACGGTCTGACTGGATTGACCACATAGTCGCTGCAGGTTTTCGATCAATTGCAAATCTGCGCGAACTAATGCAAACTTTGGTGTGTTGGCCAAAATGGATGTCAAAAGTGAACAAGAAAGTACCAAACTCCGGCGATGTCTAGTTTTTTTTTTATTATTATTAAACGAGGTCTAGTTCGGATTAGGGTTCATGGGTTTCATGTTGGGATGGGTGTGGGCGGGACCGTGGGCGGCAGCGATATGATGGCGGCAGGAAGGCTTGTTGGAGTGGTTAGCGGCAGCGGCAGCAGGCGTCGAAGCCAACAGGGCCAAGTTGGATATGAAGGTAAATCGGTTTGGCAGAGCTCTAGATCCCAGATATATGCAGAAATTGATGTTTGTATAATAAAATAAAAATATCTTAAACATCTAATTTAAATATAAAAAGAACAAATTAACTCAACAAAAGATATTTAATCAACTCAAAACTTTAGCTCTGCATATTTGTAGAGTCAGAACTGAGCAGCTCTAACTCTACAAATTTGTAAAGCTATACCAAACAGGGCCTCAGTGAGCTATGTTGAATTTCACTCGTAAATATATCATACTGCAACTTAGTCATATAGAGGCCTTCCGAAGCAGCGCACGGTAACTACTGAAATCCTAAACGGCTCTCGACTAAGATACTACACAGAAACTAACTACAGAACATTGGCCAGCAGCAATTAAGAGCTAGAACAGATACAAATGATCTCTGCTGTCTGTAGAGCTAACGTTTCTGGAAGTTGAAGAACTTGACGGAATAACCAAAGACGAAGAAGAATACGATAATGTAGGCGAAATGGACGAGCACAACATAGCCGAGGAAGTCATGACGGAAGCCGAAATTATCCTTCAAGAACTGCTTCGCCACCACGGGTTCCCCACCGGGTACTGAAATCAAACCGCCATTCTCACCATACTGTGACGCCACGACACCATAGATGGTCCAGGAGACTGGGTTCGCCCAGTAGTACCACCTCCACCAAATTGGTATTGCCTGCAACAAGCCGGCAATAATGCATACATATATAGGTCATAAGATTAGAGCTTAGCCTATGCGATCTGAGTTGCTTGCTCACCGGTCTGACGATGAGGAATCCAGAAAAGAGGTTCCAGAGGGGTAGCGCAAACGTGACGAGAATGCTTGCCAGCAATGCAGAAGGAGTGCATGCTACCAACATCATACCAAACAATGTGAAGTAGTTGAAGCTCGCAACGATGAAGAACAGGAAGTAGAAGAATTTATCAGCTCTCCAATCATATCCAATCATTGCATATATGACAACCGTATACAGAATCCCCTGTAAGATGTTGTAGATGATCTCCACAGACGCCTGCCAAAATCAAAAGCGCATAATTTCGACCCCAGCTTATGTCAGAGTGAACTAAACGGGGCTATTTCACTAAACTGCACCAAGGAATTTCAATCTTGCGCTCATTTTAAGTCGCTGAAATTACTCTTCATTTATCAAGTACACCCTGCTGTTCATTAATAAATTTTTTAGTCCTGCCTTTTTCTTTAACTATTTTAGCCCGCATTTAAATATAATTATATAGTAGTGCTAGTATAAGTAAAGTGAGAAAGCATATTAAACCAATTACTAATATACATGGACCAGTAATACACTGGTTTGGGTATTAATGTTTTCATCTGATCTAGCAGCCACCAAATTTGTCCTCTCTCAGAACTTTTTTGCAATAAGTTACGCATCCAAAATTATTATACTTGAACCAAAATGATTATTAATACCAAAAAGGTTAGAGGTTACCTGAGCAAATGCATACGATAGTGGAGAGTACATCCCAGCTGCCTTTTCGCGATAGAAAACTGCTCGCTCAATCGACACAACAGGCTGAACCGTCATGCAATTGGAAGCCCCAAGAAAGAAGGTAGCAGCATAAGTGGCTCCAAGTAGGTTGTACAAATCTTGTTGTGAATCTCTGTGCATATAATAAATAAATAAAATCTAAAAGCATTAGTGCCAAGCTAATGTAGATTTATTCCAACTAGTTTCAACTAAGAATTGAAGGAGGGTCATACATGGTCTTTCCTTTTTGCCAAAATACTGTACCAAATAGAAGGCCAAAGAGCAGTGTCATCAGATAGCGCATGGCATTGTAAGGTGGGTTCTTCCAGTAAGAATGATATTGCTTCCAAAAGTTTGCAACACATTGACCATAGAAATTCTGCGAATATTTTGTAGGAAATGACAGATCCTTGTAGTCTGGTGAGGGAGTACTCAACTCCTTGATAAGCTCTTGGTTTTTCCTGATCATAGTTACCAAAAATATGTGTCAGTAATATAAAACTATAACCCCCACCATTCCACAATTTGTCCTAGCACAAACCAAAAACAAACATTTAATATAATCTAAAGAAAAGTTAGTAGTAGAGGACCAACAGATCCCAATTATATGGCATGCTATCACCACTGAATCTCATCCAATAACATTAAATAGGTGTGGAGAGTCAAAATATTGCGATAACCATATTTTCAATTCCTCAATGGACAAGTATTGTGAAACCATGCTTCCCAAGAAAATAGGCAATAATATGAATGTGGGGAGTAATGATAACAGCTGCCATTTTTCACTCTCCTCTTTCAGGGATTTTTTTTCCTTGAAGAAACAAGGATTGGTAGAACAAGCCAGTGATAAAGAATGGCCTTATTGAGAAAGTGAGGATAGTTACCTATAAAGTACAGAGTTAGCATAAATTTCAGCAAAATTCATGTTCATGTGAGCCTCAGATAGAGGAGAGCTGACTTCCAGCACCCATGTTGCAGGATTATATCCTTCTGTGATCTTTGGAACACCTGGAATCGCCTGCAGGAAAATGAGATACACGTTATTATATTTGTGAGCAAGTTATGCCTTCGACTTGAGAAACAACTAAAATTTTGTCATCCCCAAACTGAAACACATAAGAAAGGAGAACTGACCTCAAAATATTCAACTAGTTTGTGAGAGTGTCGACCAAGTTCACCAGCATAAATAACCTGCCCTCCCCGTTTCAAAAGCAGAAGCTGGAAAAGAATTCAGTTGTGAGGATTTCACATTCATAAAAACTAAAATGTGTGCAGGCACATGGTTTTGAGATATAGGGAGTGTGGGGGAGGATAGAGAGATCAGAGAACCTCATCAAAAGACTCAAATATATCAATGCTGGGCTGATGGATTGTGCAAACTACAGTACGCCCAGTGTTAACTGTATTTCTCACTGTGCGCATGACAATTGCTGCAGCTCGAGCATCAAGACCAGAAGTAGGCTCATCCATGAAGATGATCGATGGGTTCGCTACCAGCTCCACGGCAATTGTCAGCCTTTTTCTTTGTTCAGTAGATAACCCACTAATTCCAGGGAGACCCACCAGCGCGTTGCGCAACACATCAAGCTCTACAAGGGCCATCACTTCCTCCACAAACATCTAAGCGGGTGGAGTTTAAATAACTTGGTCAGAAACAATTGCTATTTAGAGTTCCAAAAATATATTGAACAGGGTGTATTTACTTCAGTGAGAAGCTTGCCTTGAGTAATTACCTTTTTCGTAGAGTTGTCAACATCTGAGGAAAGACGCAGCCAGGCAGAGTAGATAATGGATTCATATACAGTAACATTCGGTGAATGGATATCATTCTGTTCGCAATAGCCACTAATCCGGGCAAAAGTTTCTTGTTTCTTGGGGTAACCAGAAAGGGTAATATCTCCTTCAATAGCTCCACTAGTTTTCCTTCCTGCCAGGACATCCATTAAAGTGGTCTTTCCAGCTCCACTCACACCAACTAATGCTGTCAGAACCCCTGGCCTGAAAGTACCACTGATATCAGAGAGCAGCTGTAGTCGGCTTTCTGTGAATCCTTGTTCCTTCATTTCCTGCAAACAAAATGAGATATTTCGGTCTGAAATACAAGGAACGGGTGTCATGATATGCATGAGAACTCAGGAGGAATGTAGGCTTACTGCAGGCATGTCCACATAATAGTTTACATGGTTAAAGCAAAGTGAAAGAGGCTGGAAAGGCAAAGCGATGCGTGACTGAGCTGGTCTCTTTGCTCCTCCATTAGTGCCTGCAGAAATAGATATGAAGATATGCATAAACACTCCTGCTTAGAATATCCTTGCATGGGAGACATCAGGCATCAATAGCTTGTAATACTACAGAAAAAGTCCAACCTGACTGGACAAAAGAATATTACAGATGATGCACTAGTCTGATATGCATATACAAGAGTAAGCTAAAAGATATTGAATGATGATGCTACATGCATTGGCACCTGGATCACTGCGTAAATCTTGGGATATTTCATCTTTGTTTCTTCCTTTCACTACCATTTCATTTTCATTATCTTCAGCTTCTGAAACTTGGGCACTGGAGCCACTACTCGCTGGAAGGAACAAAACATATTAAGCTCCTCCCCCTCACCAACTGTCCACAATGAATACAAAAAAAAAGTATTGCTTACGACTCATGTAGGTAAGGGCCCAAAGGTAGAGGATGTTGAACAAAATAACAAATCCTGTAAGGGCTCCGATGGAAAGCCAAAATCCCCATTCTCCAGTAAACAAGCCTTTGGATTTGAGAATAGCTTTCCCTACCGTTGGTGCATCAATAGTCGTGTCATTGTTTGGCTGTATTAAAAGGACTGAGGTCAATTCAAAATCGCAAACACCTTTACAAGATAGTACATTGAATCCCTCATATGCGATCCTCAAGAAAAACAAAATGAGTTGGTTCATAGAAAAAAACTTACAATAGCCCATCTATTAGCAAGGAATTCGTTGACAGATATTGCATTTTGGCTGTACATCATAGGAGATGCCCAGTAACCCCAGATCCACCATGGTCTGATGTCATCTGCCCACATCATACTCAGAGATCAAAAGGTTTACTTCCATCCATATGAATGGCATGATTTGCTGACTTCCTGTGCGTCTAGGGAAATATAAATGAATTTTACGCAACACCATACTTACTTCGACGGATGACAAATCCTCCAAAGATGAAAATAATAAGCATCACTAACATCCCGAAAGTATTGGCCACAACCATTGTTTTCAAAGCAGCACCAAGAAATCGGAATAAAGCCATTGCCACTTGGTGTGTGGCAAAGAAAGCTATAAACTGACGAAAGAACCTATTACCAACACAGATAAACTCATGAAGCTAACTGTCAAGGCCCATGATATCAAAATGACAAAAGTCAAATATGTAAATCATGAAAGTTAGTAGAAGGATTATGGATACCTTCCTGCAGCAGGTGCAAAGCCCATCACATAGTATGTGAGAATAACCCATACTCCTGATTCCACGAGCGAAACAGGAACTTTTAAGATTATGTTTGCCAATCCAAAGGTCCACGCAGGGAAGAATAAGAAATCCCTATGTTTGTGGAAAACTGGAAGCTTCTTTATAGTCAATTGTAGCTCAGCAAACCCATTGAACATGATCGTTATCAAACCAAAAGTCAGAGCCCCGAAGAATTTGTTGCCATCAGAAATCTGCTCATGGGGCATCTTTGTTCTGAGGAACACAGTCATTGACATGAGAGCAAGGATGATCAACTGGGTGACCTTGAAAATGTAGATGAAGGAGTTGCGCTTCATCAACAGCTGCTCTCTCGACATCACTGCCTTAAGTGATTCCCAGCTAGAAAGCCCATACTTTCTGGTGGTCAACGCAGCAGGATGGGTCTTGGACTTCTCAAAAGGAGTTTGCAATTCCCTGTACATCAGCTGGCCTACATGGAATGACTTGAAACGTTCTGCAAACTCTGGTACGGATACATAATAATACTGCTCCTGATCAAGGTACCAGTATTGCTGCTGGTCTTTCTTGGAAGTGACCTCTTGAAGAAAGTCCGCAACACCTTTCCTTTCAGGGCACCGGAAACCAGAAGACTCAAAGAATTCCAAAATGTTCTCGCGTGGCCCATGGTAGACTATGTATCCTTCTGATAGGAGGATTATGTCATCAAAAAGATTGTAGGTCTCTGGCGGTGGCTGGAGCAGAGAGATAATGACAGTCTCATTCATTACATGGACTAATTGTCTCATATACTTTACAATCTGAAATGTGCTCGAGCTATCCAGACCAGTGGATATTTCATCCATAAACAAAGCCATTGCTGGCCCCGTTAACATCTCCCCTACATTTGGAAAAGAATAGAAAATTGCTGGGTTAATTTGCGTAGAAAATGAATTGGCATCTCAACTATAAATTGGTGAGATACACATGATTTGCAGGCTTTGTATTCGTACCAGTAGTAACACGTTTCTTTTGCCCACCAGAAATTCCTCTGATCATCTCATCACCGATAATAGTATCAGCACAAATGTCCAGCCCAAGCACCTGAGAGAAGTTTTAATAAACTCAATAAACACGTTTTTTTAGGCCTATCAGTAAAATCAGAACCACACCTTGAGAGTAACATCTGTTACTATATTAGTCTCCTGTCCTTGTACTGCCGTAGCTTTCATGAAAGCATCGATCTCAGGATCTGGCTTAATGCCTGCATCCCTCTCCCTTCTAGCAAGTTCTGCGAGCATCTCATATCTGGCACCAATGCCTAGGCACCTCCTGGAGAAATCCAATGTCTCTCTTACTGTCATCTCTGCATTGTGGAGATCATATTGACCAACATATGCGCTTGTCCTCTCTGGATAGAAGTCTGAAATTGGATGGCCACAGTATGTGATGCTGCCAGAGACCTGGTTTTGCAATAGAACGATTTAGCATGTGCCAGAAACACATAAGCGAAACTGACAGAATGTTTTCGTTTTAAACCTTGAGATTTTTGTCAAGCTTTCCAGTGAGTGCTCGCATAAGCGTGCTCTTTCCTGAGGATGGAGGCCCAAGAAGAAGCGTCATCCTGAAAACAGCTGGTTTAGTTGCTTTGCACATACATATTCTGACCGACGCCAGGTACACAAAACAAAAGGCATGGCACCATTTGCGGGTATCACAATTTTTTTAGAAAAACTTTTTCGTCAAAGGATAAAAAATGTGAATGTGCTCTCTTAAGAAAATGATACTGCTAGCCAGACAAACCACTTTCGGTTAGCTGAAGGAGAGGACATGTGATGCAACCACTAAATAACTAAGTGAATGTATTTATGGGTACCTGGATGGGTTGAGGACACCATTGACATTCTTAAGTATGGTGATGTTCCTCTTGTTTGAAGAACCAAACCGTCCAATGAGGCCCTGCAATGTAGCATTCACCATCAGACATATCTATTGATTTGTTTGGTAGGAGATCGCTTCCGGAACATGCTAATCTAACTGC
>JAZFNS010020007.1:93211759-93233658 GCA_037127165.1 Alloteropsis angusta | reverse complement strand
TTGGCTGCAACACTATAGCTAAAAGCAGCTATACACATGGTTCAGATTCTTACCAGTAGCAATTGGATTGCATCCAAAGAAAGCAATCCTTTGCTTCACATTCCATCGTATTCTTAAACCACCAAGCAAGCAAACTTGTCCATCTGGAAGCTCTACATCACACCTCGCACCCCTTCAGCCGTCCTCCCTTCCAGTTGCTCACGCAGCCAACACCATGAACTCCACCTTGCCATCTATCTCCTTCCAATCCTCCTGTTTCAAGCTTCAACCAGCTACTCCATTGCGCCTCCTATGGCCTCCTCGGCGACAGGAGACAAGCGGCGCTCACACAAGGAAACCAGGGCTGTCCCTAAAGCCTATACATGCAGCTCTAGGACCATACAGAAATGACAGGCTCAACAACGCTAACAGCAGAGGTGCCACCTTACCATCTTCACCTCTGTCAGATGTCGTTCAGGAGTTCTACTCCTCCCTCAATGAAAAGAACAGCAAAAGGCTGGATAAGTTGATTGCCCCTGACTGCACTGTGGAGGATACTGCATATTACAAGCCACTGAATGTCAAGGTTATTTTCTCACCCGCTTCAGCATTTCATGGTCCAATTACTTCTGCATGTTAGCATCAACCTATTACTATTAGGGCCAGATTCCTATACTTAAGTTCACAAAAAAAAATCACATGCAGTGTACCCGTATGTACTTCAAAAGACTGATGGAGTCCATGGGAGAGAACGTCAAATTTGCCATCGATGAGGTTTGTCAAGGTGCAGATTACACTGCTGCCGTAATGTGGCACCTTGGTAAGATCCTCCACTGGGAATTCAAACTAAAAGTGATGAGAAAAGAAATCTGATAGGACAATGATGCCATCATATTGCTTGTTACAGAATGGAATGGGTTCGTCATCCCCTTTACCAAGGGCTGCAGCTTCTACATATGTTCAGAAAATGGAGCAGTGATTGTAATCAGGTAGATGAGATCAATATCCTCCCAGTAGCAAAATCCTCCTCTCCCTATCTCTACCTCTCCCTCTGTCTCTCTCTTTCATTTATACTGTTTGCACTAAGCAAGTTCTTTTTAAAAGGCAAATTTTGCCATAGGACACTGAACTTTTGCTGGTATTTGCTATTATTTCACGTCTGCCGAATGTTCAATAATTGTCTAGGTCATATTACAGATCTTTGGCTCTGTGAGATCAGTGAGCGGAAATTTTGTAAATGACACGCAAGCCCCTGCGATACTAAATGGAGGAGCTGATGCCACCTTAGATCCATGCAATTGGTAGCTTGTGAGTTGTGATGCTTACAATCCTCCTGTACACAGGCAAATTAATGACATCATTTTCATCCTTTGTACAAAAGCTATGGTCCAGCTATGTAAAAAAAAAAAGCTAAAATGAACAGGAAAATAGTCTATTCAATAACACTTTAAAATCAAAGAAAACATTATTCTAATGGTTGCGGTGTATTGGGGGCAAAGAGCCATAAATCTATAATGGTATGTAGCCAATTTTTTGAAGTTAGGTGTGAACCGGCAACTGCCAGCAAAGTTCAAATTTTGCCCTTTTAAGAAAAGATATAAACATGCTTCCCTTACCTGATGATTTCACGTGCACTGCAGGAAAGTTCACATCTTTGATGAGTCACCACTGAAACCAGGAAAGTGGGCATTGGTAGGCACACTAACAAATCTCATGTTTTCAATGCTGTATCATTCTCATTGAACGAAACCATAGCTCACACTAATCATCTCCCATGGAAAATTCCAATGCCTGCAGGAAATACTCAATATTGTCACCAACTTACTCAACATGTTCCCAAAAATAGCTGAAGGTATGTGCTTCATAAGATCAACAAAGGTTCAGTATACTACTTAAAAATCTAGCTAAGCATGCTGCTATGCCTGCAGGTTTCCTCAAGGATCCAGAGGCAATAGTTCAACCTTTCATAAAGCTCTACAAGTTTTATGTGGCGCCTTTTATCTTCCCTTTTATAGCATATTATACCCACTTTTGGACATATGTGGCTCGAGGATTGACTGTGGTGCTCCATATCTTGTATAACTTATTTAAACGGATTATATAAAGAGCTAAAGTGACTGAAATTCAAAGGAAAAATTGCAAAAGAGTCCTCTATGAGGGGTGAAGCAACCAGGGTTCTAGCTGTACTGGTTCTGGTTATCATATCCATGCTCCTGTGAAACATAAATTGGTGTCATTTCACCTTTGAATGAAATGATTGCCCCCAGCATAGAGATGTAGATATTCACATTTGATGGTTGCAAGGAATACAGAGCATTTACTTTTGCTACATCTCTAAAACATTAAAAAAACATTGAGAAAACATTGAGAAAAATGTGTACTTATGCTCAGATGAACAGGCATGATGGTTGCAATGATATTGCCTGTTCATCTGAAAAAAGTTCTGCAGGATAACTAACTGAAGGTAGCAGATGCCATGTATTATGTGTAGTTTTTGTGTAATAAAATCTCCATAAAATCCAGATGGAAAGTGTCTTCACAAGAGCAAATAGGCAGACCCTGAATGTTACCTCTTTTCATCACAAGCTTAATGGAGACATTTTCTTATATTGAATGTTTCTTTGGGAATATTTAACCAGAAGAACCCAATCTCGGTTTTCAGAAATTGATTGGAAGCCCATAGTTTGGATAACTTTGTCCCTCTTCATCCCTCAAAGTTCTCTGCCGATCGTGATCTTGTATCTGAGGAGCACCACAGATGTCTGGAAACATACTCCGTATTACTGAATCTGATGGATCCAACTCCAGTGCCTTCTTCGCAATATATTTGCCAACCACCAGATCATTGTGGAGCTTGCAAAATGCCAGCAGGGTCCTGTAAATTGGTAAGTCTGGCTGAACAGGCATGGCCTCAATGGTATGTGCCACCTCTCTAAGACGACCTGCTCGTCCTAGCATATCCAGAAACCATGTGTAGTGGCTCTTTTGTGGGGGCACACCAAACATATTCATCATAGAGTTGAAATGTTTGATGCCAATATCAACCAGGCCACCATGGCTGCAGGCAGAAAGCACAACTGAGAAAGTGATCCCATCAGGCTGTGCTCCAGCCAAAATCATGTCTTCAAAAGCCGACAAAGCTTCAGTGTAACAACTGTTGGATGCCAGTCCAGAGATAATAGCATTCCAGGACACGACACTGGGTTTCCTGATCAACCAGAAAGCACTCTTAGCATCTTCCAGACACTTGCACCTGCTGTACATGTCGATAAGGCTGTTAGAGACAGATATCTCATCACTCAGTCCCAATTTCACTGCGCAGCAGTGCAGCTGCTTCCCGGCCTCTATGGATGCCAAGGTTGCAGCAGAGGATAGGAAGGAAGCTAGGCTGAAACCGTCGATATCAACCTCCTCGTAGAACATGTGATGTATCATCTCAAGTGCCCTGTGGTGCAGCCCCATCTGATTCAGCCCTTTGGCTAGGATCGTGTATGTGAATCTGTCCCTCACGAAGGACATTGTGGTAGCCACATCCCATGCGTCATCCATTCTGGAAGACCTTGCATACACATAGACCAATGAGTTTCCGACAGCCCCATCCAATGATTCAAAGCTGGTCTTAAGCACATAGGCATGGATTTTTGCAGCGAGTAGACAAGCCTGTGCAGAGGTGCAGCCTTTCAGTATTGTGGACAAGGTGAAGGAGTTGGGTTGCACCCCGGAAGCCCGCATGCGAGCAAATGCTGCAAACGCCTCTTGGTCCCTGCCATGGCGCACGAGTCCAGCAATGAATGCAGTCCAGGACACCACGTTGGGCGTGTCAACTGCGCAGAAAGTGTGCAGCAAGTCAAGGAAACGTGTGGAGGACTTGCTGTACAAGTCCAGGAGAGCATTGCAAGCGGAGGTGTCATGCTCCAGACCAAATTTGAAGAGGCGGGCGTGGAGCAGCTGTCCGATGCGCAGCGAGTTGGTGGTGGAGCAGGCAGCGATGAGCGCTGCATAGGTGAAGGCGTTCGGTGGCACCGCAGAGCGTTCCATGTCATGGAACGCCTGGAGAGCAGGCTGGAGCTGGCCATCCCGCGAGTAGGCAGCGATGATGGCCGTCCAAAGCACGACGTCGGTTTCGGGCGTGGCGTGGAGCACGGTGTGCGCGGAGGCCATGGCACCGCAGGAGGCGTACATGTGGAGGATCGCGGTCTTGAGGACCAGGCTGAGGTGGGGACCCCAGAAGCCCCAGCGGAGGAGCTGCGCGTGGAGCTGGGCGCCGTGGCGCATGGAGGAGGTACAGGCGGCGAGCAGCTGGGAGAAGGTGTGCTGGGTGGGCGCGCAGAGGGGGAGCATGCGCGTGTAGAGCGCAAGCGCCCCGTGGCAGTCGCCGGCGCGGAGGTGGGCGGAGATCATGGCGGTGTAGCACGCGGCGTCCGGGTTGGGCATTTCGTCGAACACTCTGGTGGCGCTGTCCCTGTCGTGGCAGTCGGCGTAGAAGGCGAGGAGGGAGCAGGCGAGGAGGGGGTTGGAGGCAGGCAGGCCACGGCGGCACAGCTGGGCGTGTATCTGGTAGGCCAGGCGGCGGTGGCGGCAGCGGAGCAGTGCGGCGTAGGCGAGGTGGTCGGAGGTGGCGACGGCGGGGTGGGCTCGGAGGACGCGGCGGAAGACGGTGAGTGCGGCGGCGTGGCAGCCGGAGCGCGCGTGGTCGGCGACGGCGCTGGCCCAGGACGAGGCGTGGCGTTGGTGACGGAAGACAGCCATGGCATGTCACTGACACTGGTGGGTGCGGCAAAAGAATTTAGTTTTCATATATTTTATTTATTTAGGTGGATATCGTCATTCCGAGGATAGTGGCTTGAAAGCCATGGCGTCCGCCGCCCACCACAACTGCCACCTCGCGCTCCTCCTCCGGTCTCTCCCCGCCCCGGCTCGCCATCGCCACCCCCGCCTCTCCTTGTCCCGCCTTCGTTCCTTCTTCCCCGCTCCCGGTTGCCGCCTCAGCGCACATGCCGTTGCGCTTGCAGAGCCAGATTTGGCCCCGGAGCCGGAGGAGGACCGGTTCGTGGTGGTGACCTTCTACAAATTCGTGCCCCTCGAGGACCCCCATGCCGAGGTCGCCAATCACCTCCACTTCCTCCAGGTGCTTCTTCCTCCTGCTCTAATGCTGCTGTCCCTTCTCCACCCAATCTTCTGCCTTTTTAGAACCACATGGCCACATGTTTCCTCAAGTTTGTGGTCTTTTCAATTTCGTGCCTGTGCTTTGGTTGTCTGAAACGATGTGATTTTTCCGGATACTCATGCGTTGCGTTCTTCTTCTTCTTATATATCAGGGACGCGACATACATGGTCGCATTTACTTGAATGAGCAGGGAATCAATGCCCAGGTAACACAAGCTTCTTCTCCCCATGATACAATCATACAAGCATACACAAGAGCACTAAGAGGCGCGATAGCGCTCGTTACTCCGGTTATGCGGGCATGGACGCCTAACTCATCTTCAAAAAGCAAATGCCTCTGCATCCTGTATATTGTTTTCCTGGAAGCAACTGTAGGCACAGGCCATTGGCCACTTGGGACAGTATTGAAGTAGCACTTATTATATGGAGTATATGGAAATTTAATGTAGCTTGTTAACTGTATTAACTGGTTACATTAATGCATGCGAATGTGCTAGTTCCTATATTTACATGATCCAAAAATTGTGCGGCAGTGGTATTTTTTCTAAAGTTTTACTCTAAATTTTGCTATTGCCACAGTACAGTGCTCCACGCAGAGATGCAGTGGCATATGCAGACTGGGTTAAAAAGGACCACCGGTTTTGTGATATACTTGTTCAAACCTCACCAGCTTTAACTGGGCATGCCTTTCCTCGATTGAAATTGCGGTACAAGCCCTCACTTGTTCAGGTAAGCAATATACCTGTTTTTTGGCTGCACTCTGGTGCAAAGATTGTAGATGCTTACATAGTCAAGGGTCCAGATAATAAAATTGAAGTAAATGTGTGCACTTCAATAGGAGACATTGCTAGTTGAGTGCATCAGGGTTCAATCTTCAACGCCAGATTAGTCACTTCTTTACATGCCCAAAAGCTTATACATGGTGAGTTGGTGACAGCCTTCCACAGCACATATAACCAGTAGTAGTATCGAGTATCGACCCCTCCTGTTTCATTTTAAAGAAAAAGACCCTTCCATGGTTCTGGCACCCCCAGCTCGCTCTCATGTTGCTACAGTTCAGTAACAAGGAATTAACTCGGTTACCTTACTGATTTCTGTCGGGACTAGTCTGAGCTGTTCCCTGTTCTGATGTATCCCTAACTTGCTTTCTGATGTAACTGGCTGAAGGCTTTCAGTCTAGAAAAACAAAACTAATACACCACAAAGTTACCCATTAGTTTTTTCCTGACCAGCAATGTACAATTTGTTTGTTGAATGTTAATTCAGACAAGAAATTTGGTGCCTGTACAAGTTTACATGCTAGTAGTTGTTAGGCAACAACTGCTCCTGCTGGAGTTGAAAGTGCAGCGTTGTATGCTAAATGCATGGTTTTTAAGAATAGTGTTTCACTATGAACTCTTTTACGGTACCCCATACTACCACTGAGTGGTATAGAGTATGAGTAGAGGGTAGTTTAGTAAATTGGTGAGTGAATATTTTTTTTCCCACGAATGTGATAGAGGACAAGTCAACATAAGAGAAGGGAATGTAACATTTTAAATACAAATGAATTTGGACATTGCAGATGTAAAAAATATATCCAAGGATCAAAGTGATTTTTCTAAATATAAATATTCCAGTTCTGTCATTATCTTTTTTCACAAAATGCTCATATACTATTATACTACTCCTTGTATACTATCCATGCTACAGTTAAAGTCTTCATAGTGTACAATTAATATCAACCGTCCGATCTTTTCATACTAGTCCTTTTTTAGACACTTGTATTTCAAACAAGATTTGCAGTTAGAAGGAGGGAGCTGTCATCTTCCATTGCTGGACCCTAGCATGCGCGCAACGCCACTGTCTCCATCAAGGTGGAAGGAAAGACTTGAAGCTAGGGAATGCCTTGACGTCTTCTCAAGTGAAACTTCTGGAAGGAGACTTCTGCTGCTTGACGTCAGGAATGGTGAAGTACTTTTACACTGCGCATACATAGAAGCACATCATTCCGGCACAATACACACACTCTGTTTCCTGTTTGAATGAAAAACAAATCTCTGTCTTCTCTTCAAGCTGTGCGTGCAGTGTAAAAGGGCCAGGACCCGTAACTGCCATCACTGTTATATTCTATGTGGTTGCGGAATTCAACTTTGTGCTGGCAATAACGCCTATGATTTCCCCCCTTTGATATATTGGAATCAGACTATGAATGGGATATTGGGCATTTCGAAGGTGCACAGCGGCCTAACGTGGACTGCTTCAGAAGCACTTCCTTTGGGCTCTCGGGAGAGGTAGCACAGACCGTGCCATGTGCTTTTCGGATCATGTTTATTTGCAACTGTTAATTGAACATGGTACTTAATGGTTTGTTTACAGATGGAGGATGCTTCGGATCCTCTGAGTGGCGTAGACAAAGAGAAGACGGACATACTGATGTACTGCACGGGCGGGATAAGATGCGACGTATATTCAACAATTCTCAGGTAACCAAATAAGATGTCCGTGTCTGCTATGCTCTGTGTATGCCAGCTCCTCTGACTGACCTCGGGCTGATGCCGCCATTACAACTAATAATAACAGTGCTAGGTTGCTGCTGACTGTACGTTACGTTGTGCAGGAAGAAGGGCTTTCGGAATCTGTATACGCTGGAGGGAGGAGTATCTAACTATCTCAAGGCGGAGGGCCCCGCGGGGTGGGTAGGGAATCTGTTCGTCTTCGATGGCCGGCTGTCGCTGCCACCGGCGACATTCAGGCGGCCTTGGCCCTCCTCCGAAGCTGCTGCTGAGGAGCAGGTGATGAGGTGGGCGGGGCGCTGCTACGCATGCGGATCGGAGGTGATGGAGCTGCGCCACCGCAACTGCGCCAACATCGACTGCAATCGCCTTTACCTGTGCGTCCGTCATCCCTGTCTGTCTCTCCAATATCAACGTTTTCTTCCTTGCTGAGAGTGAGAGCTGACAACCGCAGTTTGAATAATGCAGGTGTTGCGGCTGGTGTGCAGAGGAGCTGGCCGGCTGCTGCTGCTCCGACTGCAAGGCCGCCCCTAGGCTGCGGCCGCTCCTGCCGGGCCACCAGAGATACTTGAAATGGCATGTCTACCGTGACGGATTATTGACGCCCGCTGCCACCGTCGACAAAGCTGACAGCCACTGCTGAGCGCTGCCATGCATTTGGCTTCCACAGTCCGGTTGAGTTGGTGCTTGTGATTGCAGAGTTCATCGTCTCTTCTTCTTTTACCCGCTGCCGCCGAAGAATATAGCCGCGTGTGTCGTGCGGCTGCATTTTGGACCTTTTCTTCTTTTTGATGGAAAATGTGATGTGGAATTTTGATACATGTAATTTAAGACTCATGTCGTCCTTGTATTTCCCCCTTTGTTCTGTTGGCTTGGCGCATATGGTCCGATTCTGTGTTGCGTCCAGGCTTTAAGCACAACAAACCTCAACTTTGTACCAAATTCAACGATGCCATTCTTCACTGCTTTGCCCTTTCCTTTTTGGTCTCTGACTTTCATCTTATGTCAAGTGTTTTTGGAGTTTTTGCTGGCGAAAGTTATGCACATCGTGTGATAAGCCTCTCTTCCATCACCAGAAGCATTCTAGCATGTCCAGAAGACGGATGTCAGCCCAAGGGAGTATAAAAATCCTGCTGCCGGCCCATGGAAAACAAGCTGCAAACGCCTTTTTTTTTTACGATTTTACAAAAACGGTGCAATAAACCGCCAGTCCAAATGGTCGTTGCAGAATGAACTGGCGGTTGGCTGCAAATCCTGTCATCCAGACGCTGATTTTTGCAAAATCGTAAAACAAATTAAAAAGATTCTGCAAACGCTGTTGCATGTACTGCTACTTGGGTTTTAGGAATTGATAAATTCGCAGACAGGCTGTATATTCCTTTAACAATCATACAAGACCTCCAGTGTAGCTGGAGTATCATCATACATATCCACACGGATAGTTTGGGTACAAAACAATGGAATGTACAAATCCAACGCAAACCAACCATAGGTTGTTTACATACGAGGCGACCACATAGTATATGTACGTATATCTGTATATATATACTAGATATATCTGTATATATATACTAGAACGAAAGCCAAAGCTGTTCCAAACTCATCACCAAAAATATGTACTGTGCTGTACCTGTCCTCCCAATTGCCACTAATCCATGCTCAGAGTACAATCACCTTGTGCTTGCTGCGGAAAGGTGACAGCAGGGAGAACGACCGAGAAGCTGCAGCAGTATAAAACCATATTGAGCATTCCAAGAACAAGTTCTGGAAATAAATTCAGATACTGTTCATTTAGATTTAGCTTGAGCATCAGGACCAAGAAACCGTGTTTTTGTTTCAGAGTATTTTACTGCTAATAATATTCAAGTGATGCCAAAAAAAATTCAGGTGATGCATTTGATTATGAAAAATACATTCAAAAGACAAACTGTGGTTGTGCTATAAATAATAACCTTTAGAAGATGCACCAGAGTCCTCTTGTGAAATGAGATTCTTCAGCATAGAGCCTGAAATATTATGCACAGCAAGTTGATGAGCATTCTTGACTAGCATGGCCATATTTTAGTACCGAAAGATATATCTTCTTGTTTCTAATGTCCCTTTCAAACAATATTAGTAGAATCCCCTTGTTATATTCTGGCCTTATCAAAGAACCTTATTTAGTAAGTTAACGAACTATTTGGGACACAGGCTACATACCATCTCCAAATGGGGCTTCATCAACTGATGACACATCGGAATCCATTGCACCCTCAGTCAAGGCTGAAGCTTGGTTTTTCCTGCCAAACTTCAGAAGTTTCATGAAACCTTTTGGCTCTTTGCTTCGAGGTTTTTCATTCACCTCATTGCTCTCAACGGAAACTGTGTATGGCTCAGGTAATCGAGCCTTAAGGTTATCTACATGTACAAGTGATTCAGATTCTAGCACAGGCAATGGACTGTAGTCTGAAGCATTCTCCAGCGACGTCACCCTAGCAAAAGGGGCCTGGTAGGGTTTCTCCGTGGCAGCCAAGGTTGGCCTCTCAGGTTCATCCTTTCGACACTCAGTCACCTAGTCACAACAGGCATTCTTTTAGAACTCTAGCTTATGGGATCCATAATCAAATAACAACTCCATGATAAGAAGAGAAATGCAACTTAATAGTAAAGGAGCAAATTTGGCCTTTCAATTGAATATGGCATACATACCAAATCAGAATACTAAACAGAGGAACAATGAAACAGATCACGACGAACGAAAGCATGAATGGGAACGCAAAAGAACAGCATAAAGAACATACCACATATGAGTTCTCCTGGTCATCAGGTCCATTGGTGACAGGGCTCTCAGCGTCCAGAAGAATAAATGGAGGTGGACCCCGGATGGCAGTATACTCCAGTTCTGAACTGGGCTTCTCTGTCCTGTCATCACTAGAAGTTTCCTTAGCCACATTTCTTCCAGAAGGTAGAATGACCGGAGGTGTTGAAGCCACCTCATTTTCAAGCATCACAACAGTCTTCTCAACCACCATACTATCGCCATTGCTATCCATCCTTGAGATGTTACCGTCAGTTTTCTTTACAACAGCAGTTTCTGTTGTAGGAGCTTTATCTCCAGGTGAAACTTCTTTCTTTTCTTTAGCAGCTACTTCATCTTTCACAACACCAGGAGCTTGCGGGGATTTGACTTTCAGTTCTGGTAGTGTTGCTGATTTACTCTGGTCAAGTTGCATTATGGCTGAAATTTTTTTTGTCTGGGTATTATCCTGTGGCATGCTTCTTCTCCGTAGGTGGTCCACGCTTGCAGACTTGGAATTCGAAGGATGGTCAGTCAAACCATTGGTTTTAGGTTCAGCAAGTTTTCTCAATCGCTCACTGGATGATTCGGTTCTCCCGCTTTTCTCCTTCATATCTGTCAACGAAGAGGTTGACTTACTAACTGCATTTGTATTATTATTTAGTTTGCTTGCTTTTGCTGTTTTCTGGGGATCAGTCCCTGGGGTAGTTTTGGCAGGAAGTTTTCTGATAGGTGAAGAGGATGAAGGTTCTGTGTCGCTGAACTTCGAGCTCTTGTAGGTACTGGGAGAAACCTTGGGAGAAGGTTTCAGTTTGGGCTGCTGTGGTGTGGTTGATGCACTTGAAGTGCTACTTCTTGCAGCAATTCTCTTTTGCCTCTCTAGCTTAAGCCTTTCTAGCCGTTTGATCTGTTCCTCTTCCTGGAAAAGCCAAAAATTGTCAATTGAATGTTGCAAAGTATTAGAAATCTAGCAGAGTAGAAGTGACAACCAAAGTTGCCATGTTAAGAGTTAATTTTATCAATGAATAAACCTCGATTGTAAGAACAGATAGGATAAGAATTACTACCCTAATCTGAGTTATTCTTCATGTTAGATCACTTGTCTTGTTTGCCGACTAAGGTTCAGCTTGTTTAAACACTGCACACAGGACAGTTGTCCCCCGTTTAAACGGCTGTTTATCCCGATTAAACAGCCATTTTGCCTGATAATTGGCTAAATGATAGATGACAGACTGTTTAGCATTTAGGCGACTCTTAGTGCGTAAATACTCATAATTTTGTAAACCCTGGCTCTAAGGCAACTTTTCCTAAAGTGCCTTTATTAGGTAGTCACAGCTATAACTGTCTTCCTAGGTATCAAACACTCTTTTATGGAGCAATTACATGACGAGATGGTGGATAGCTCATTACATGAATGAATTTGATCTGTGTTCCAATAAAGCGCATATTGGTATTTAAAATGAAAACTACAAGATTCTTGGCAATCTAATAAGAGAACATCTTACATGGGCAAGATAAAGAGCATATTGGTATTTGCTGCCTAAGTGGATTGATAAATTAGAGAGACAAGATACAAGTTTATGCTGTGAATTGTTGAGGAACAAATATCTGGGCAACAAGAGTATATACCGAGTTAAGAGTAGAACAGGGTCCCAGTTTGGAGAGGACTGCTGGATATAAGACAATTATACAATTGGGGGAGAAGAATTACAGTTAAAAGTGGAGCACAAACTAGGTTCTAGGAAGACTGTTGGCTAGGAGACGTGCCCTGAAAATAGAGTTTGATGGACTGTACAGCTGTTGTTCTGACACTAGTATATCAGTTCAGAAGGCCTTCAACAATGGCATTTGGAACATTGAGTATAGAAGAACTTTTAGTCCTAGGGATTGGAAGAATGGGACAGATTACAAGAGAAGATAGCCAATGTTAGCCTACAAGCTGGTAGAGATGAAGTCAGTTGGTGTCTGGAGAAAAATATACTACTAAATCCCTGTACAAGCTGATGACTTTCGGTGGAGTGATAGATCATAGATGTTCAGATGATGGGAGGTCTGGAAGTGTAGAGTGCCTCTAAAAGTGCAAATTTTTATGTGGATGCTTTTTCATGACAGAATCCAGTCAGCACCTCAATTAAAGAAGAAAAAGTGGACGGGAGTAGAGTTATGTAAATTGTGCAATCAACTTGAAACTTCTGAACATATAATTTTTCAATGCCCAATTGCAAGCTTTCTCTGGTCCTTTCTTAGAGATATGCTTGGCTGGCCTGCTGCGCCAACTTGTGGTGTGGATGTGTTTCAGGTCTTACTCAAGAAGAGGAGAGGTAGAGGTAGAAACTTAATAATGTTTGTTTGTGCAGGGGCTATGTGGGCGATCTGGAAAGCTAGGAATGATCTGGTCTTTAACGATAAGACGTTGGCCTCTCCAGTTGCTCTAGTGCACAAGCTGCTGACCCTGCTCCAGCACTGGAAGCAGATGTAAAAGAAGAGCCAGATAGAGATGGTGGAAGAGATGCTAAAGAAGCTGACAGATGGGTGCCAAAGCATTGCTGCAGAAGGATGAAGTTTGTTTACTTACTGTGGACCCTGAGAGGGTCGTTTCTTTTGGTTGTATTTTCGTTTCGCCCGTATGTGGCGCTGGAGCCTCTGTGGCGTTGTGCTTGTTCTCGCTGGGGTGAGCTTTTGCGCTAGATAGTTGAGATAGGGTCAGGTAGAAGTGGTAGCGTGGTTGGTTAAACTTGTGCACTTCATTGTTGTGCTGGTGTCCCCAGCTGAACTCGGATCGTTTAGATCTTTGTACATGGCTTTTAAGCTTTCTATAAAGCCAGGCTATGGCCTTTAATTTAAAAAGAGAACATAATACCTGAAAACATTAACTAGGTCAAAAGAACAAATGCTGAGGGGTAAGGAGCATCAGACATTGTCATGCAGAGGCATGTAAGATAGAATTCACATAAAAGGGTTAAAATACGTATAAAAAAAAAGGCAATGTATCAATACCTGCTCTTTCTTTGCCTTTTGAAGGTCCGCTTTATATGCTCTCAAGTTGTGTGCACGTTTCTGTGCATCAGTCATTGGGCCTTTCGATGATGACAATCTCCTGACTGAAGCATCTTTCCTTTGTTTATCCAAACTCACTTGTGAACTTCTTATCCTCTTATCTTTCTCTGGCTTCTTTACTTCATCCACATTGCTTGCTGCCTCTTCCACATGTGCATCTTCAACTATGGTGGCAGGCTGGGTCTGTATCTGACTGTTATAATCCATAGCCGGATCATATCCAAATGAAATGTCTTCACATCCACGCTCTGGCATCAACTCATCTGGCTCATAGAAAAGCTGACCGCTAGCTTTAGCAGCAGATATCTTCTGAACAGTTGAGGGAAGCTCAACATCTATATCAATGGCAGTATAGCTTTCTGGTCTAAGACTATCCTCTGAGGTGAACCTAAGAGGTACCATAAAGGACTCATCTGCCATGCTGTGCACATTTTTTTCTACCGGAGAAGGGTTCTTGTACTGTGCTTCTGCGAGAGGGTCCAAAGAACTCCCTCTCTCTGTCGACCTTTCCTGTCCATAAATCATGAAGTCATCACTTGCTCCTCTCCTGTATCTTGCATCTCCAGCTTCAATCTCCTTTATGGCATCACTAGCAACGCTAGCTTCCCCAGACATCATAAGTTCATCACCAGACAGCACCTGCCGCGGCCTAATCCTCCCATTTTCTATATTGAAACCTATTGTATCAGGTTCATTGTAGCCAGCAGAGTCTCGCCCTTCCAATAGAATAGAATCATCAATGCTTGTGCTCTCCTTCCTCCTTGCTGGGGGTGGTTCTTTTTCACTGGCGAATAGGTCAGCATCATTATCTCTTGTCTTCTCATCAGTTTTTAGCAGGAAACTTTGGAAGACATTCCAGTTCCCTTGGTCTCCATCTTGCCCAAACGAGATTTCATCCTTACTATATTCATCTGCAGACTCGAGAATGACCTTTCTAGCATTTTTCTTCTTTGAAATTGAACTCTTATTCTTTTTCTTTCTGGACTTGACATGCGAATCATCAGTGTCCTCAGATGCTACATCTGAACCTGTTCGTGATTCACTCTCCGATGATCCATGCCTTTTCGATGTTACATTTATGTTACGTATGACAACCACACTGGGCTTCTTGCCTGTCCTTTTATCCTTTTTATGGGACCTGTGACCATAAGAAGTCTCCCTCTCTGAACCGCTTTGGTCACTTCCATCATCTGAAGTTTCTGAGTCCTTGCTACCTGAGGAGTGTTTCTTTGACACTCTCCTTTCTGAGTGGTGGTGGTACCTGGTATCATCCATTGGGGGGTAGGATGGAGGGTAATATTGGTTCGTTCCAGGATAGTAAGGCATGCCTTGCATAGAGTAAGGCGGATGCATTGTCCATGGTGGATACGCTGAGGGATATGGACCATGGAAGAACTCATGGGGAGCTCCAGAGTGCTGAGATGTTCTCTGATCTGTCAAGCAACACAAGTTATTGCTGAGATTCAAGTACACTTTATTCAGTCATCTTAAATGGGAAAAATGTAAAATCAACATGTGGGACAATTAGCTTCAAGGCGTTGAGTCAACAATTGTGCACATAATGAAACAAGAGCAAACCCGGCATTATCAAAAGTTTGTTCCTAGATAGTAATTATCCTATCTTAGGGGAAAGTAAGTTATTTTGAGCTTTTTAGAATGTAAGTTCAGTCATTGCACCAAACAGCAATGAATTTATTAGCTTGGAGGGTGTTAAGATATCAAAATATACCTGATTTAGAAGCATCTTCGCCATTTGCAAATCCATTGGAAACAGACATTGTTTCCATAGTTTGCTTCATGTTGTCCCCCATAAACATAATGCCAGAAGGATTGAAGGGAGGAAATTCAGAGCGTACGGACATTGCTTCAGGTTCAACTTCGATCCATTGTCCAGTTTCATGCTTTTGCTTCCACAACCCAATGAATTGTGTACATGCCTTCCTATTTATTGAAAGCACACCAGACTGGTTAGCATAACAGGATTTGATGTTAATGCAGCATTTGCTTTCAGGTAAGCAGTGTCTAAACTTTGTTCAGGGGTGAGTGTCACCTAAGTCTCAAACTGTTAATTCGCAGTTTCATGTCCCTAAACTTGATAAGTGGTTTAATTGAGGTCCAGACCTCCCTGAGTCCCTAACTAGTATTGATCTACCTACCTGGCATCTCCATGACATCCATATCACCCTAATTTTGCCAACCCATCGTTCATATCACTACTAGCCCCCACATGGCAGTCAATAAACAAACAAAATTAACAAGACCCACTGCAGAGAGACGAGGGAGGGAGAAATAAGAGTGGAGAGATAACCCACTGACTTTGGGTGCAACATTTAGTGTCCATGATGGCACATAGTTACCATGTAAGCAATCAGATGTTGATTAAGAGGGTTTGGACCTCGAGCAAAACAGACACACAAAAAGTTTAGGGACATGAAACTGCAAATTAAATAGTTCAGAAACCTCACTTCATTTAAACACTAGGGGCAGTACTCATTCTATTAAGGAACCATCCATAGCATGGTTCGGCAATGGTACATAAGCAACTGGTAAAGCCATATAGCCGAAGCTACTTGTATACTGCAACAACTTTCGATATTTTTGGATATTTGGAAAATAGCCTCTTGGCTCCGACATTATACTATCACCAGAGTAGAAACCAAGAAAAAAACGGAACATAGATATAATACAGAGTCAGGTGCAGGATATTATACTGTCCCAGCATCATGTGTCAGATGTACAGGATACTCAATGAGATATCCTACCCAGCAGGCAGGATATTTCTTAGACATAAGGCTATACTTACATCAAGCGAGAAGCACCAAAACGCTCTGCAAATGTGATCAAGTACATCAAATTTTCAATATCAAACCCTGCTGCTTCAGCACGTGCAAAGGCCATAGCCTGCTCTTTACGTAAGACTGTTTTCCGAGTCTCCAACACTCTGAGCAGTTGAGCTCTACAAAATACAAAGTATGTAAGATGATTGTATTAACAGCGTCCTCTAATGTGGTTAAATTGACCGTGCAAAACACACACATAAACAACTTATTCGAAAATTAATCAAAGCACGGCCATATACACTGGTGTGTAGAGGCTGTATGTTTGTCCCTTGTCTAAAAATATTAAACATCATAGACAAATCAAATGATAATAATGCCAGAAGTGTATACATTTCTTGATTAAATGGAGCATATCTTGCTCCATAAATGAAGATTAGTTCCATTGAAAACATTATGTGTGATCCATTCCATACATGAAAAAACTTAAAATACCACATTACAGAAAACATATAGGTCTGTTTAAGACGTATAGGTAGTTATAGGTACTTTGAATTCTCCTCCTGAGTAGTATTGTTATTCTGCACTGATAGAGTTGGCTGTGTGCCAGCCTGCCAACAATACAGAATCTTAGAATTAGAAAACACATACATTTATACCGTGACTCTCTTGCAGAAAGAAAAGTAAGGATTATCCATAAAACTTAACCTTATATGGAACAAGTGCCATATCTGCATCAGGGTCGAAACTTGTCTTACTACCTGTGAACAGATGGGTCAAGACATTCAACAAGGCAGGAGAAAAAACAAAAGAGCCGTCTCCAAATCAAGTTGCAGCTCAGGAACCATCCTTCATGAAACATGTGACTAATTTGTAAAGCAGGAGAGAGCGATCTCCATCTCAAAACGTGCAGCTTCTAGTGAGCTAGCTAAAAGTAAAACAATTAGTTTCACATTTGATAAACACTAGTGAAGATTGCTCATGCATAAACCAGTATATACATTGGCATTTTCCTTGTGCAGCCTAGTATATTGAAATTATAGCTATTTATCTGTATCAAATTCAACAACTGTGCCTGAAGCTACATCGCACCAAACTCTATAATGAATAAATTCTTAAAATTATAGAATGTGTTGCAATTTGCCAAGTTTCAATGTCCAAGGAAATACAGAGTACTTTTTTCTCAATAATAAATAAGCATTGTTGCTGAGTACTTTGGTGATTAAAAAAAGAGCTTCACAGATATGCTGTTTGTTATATGAATCATGATCAAAGAAGAAGAAAGACACGTCAGTGTTTGACCTTCCATGCAGTCCACTGACTTCCCATTATGGTATTCCACCTACAAAGTGCAAATAAGAACATCACATCTTTCTGGTATTACTATGTTGATCACAAGTTTTCTGGCACAGATTTCTACTTACAGATCTCAAACCAATACCGTCATTGCCCTGGACGGCAATGGCATCCTCAATCTGCAATATCTCAGACTCTATTGTTGTGACCCGCTCCAGGACCTCCGGCGTACTGACAAAACGAACAAACCTGCCAAGGCCAACCATGCAAATCACCACCCTGATTATCTAAAGAAAGCAAATACAAATTACCACCCCTGTCGCTGTGAAACGCAATTGGGTTACAAGATGAGAAGCCAAGCACCAACCTCTCCACTGTGCCCCTGGTAAACCATAACTCATTGATCTCTGGGTCTGGCTCAAGTGTGATGGAATAGCCTCCCTTGGCAATCTGCTCTTGTGCAGTCTTAAGATGTGCAATGAAAGGGTTGAGCAAACCAGACGCTATCTTCTCCTTTTGTCCATTAGCCACCACAACTAAATCGCACCTAGAAAAGATGGGGAGAACAGAGAAACAGATCATTATGATTAGCGTACTGCATCACAATGGTAGAAGCATTGGCCCGTACGTATATAACAGTGAGGCCCTGTTTGTTTCAGCTTGGGATTGTGAATTGCAGCTTTTAAAATCACAAGCTGAAACTTACAAACAGGTTAAACATTGGATTGTAACAATCCACAAGCAATCTGCAAAGCTGCTTGTCACTAAAAGCATGAAACAAATAGGACATAGGCCGTGGCCCTAGTATTCAATCAGAAAACAATTTAGAGCATGAGCACATTCATCAGATCTAGCACCGTTAGGTGCGCCACACACAGCATTGAGATAGTGAAGCCTACATGTGAGGCAAAGGCGAAAGCTTTGTCATTTCACGGAGAAATGATCATACGCTTCCCAAGTTAACAAAGATTGCGGAGTTGACATATGCACGAGCATCCAGAGCTCGCTCCATTTTGGTAATACGCCGCACACATGGTATTAATCAGAAAGAAGACACATAAAAGAAGAGGAACCCAGTTCTTAGGCCAAATCACCAGAGGAAACGGAGAAATATAGGTGCGAGTTTGTTGAGCAGATCCAGTAGTTCACCTGGTGCGGGTCGGGGTAAGCTGGAATACCGCCGATTCAAGCCGCGTCTCCGGCCTCATTGCAGCACAGTTGTGGTCGGTTCCCCTTCGGTTTCAGATCTTGCAGGAAGGAGACGGAGGATTCCAACCGTGCAAGGAAGAGTATGGATTTTGGAGGAGGGAAATGCTGGTAAGAAGGAGAATATCGATAGAAACGAAAGGGAATCAAAGAACATGAGCAATCGGAGAAAATCTTGTACGAATTAAAGAACAAAAAAAAAAGGAAAAAGGAAAGTTAATGAAATCTGGGGGGATGAGGAGGTTGAGAGCGTGGGTGGTTGTTGAGTTCAGTGTTGGAGTCGGAGTGCAGACTGGGCTGGAGAGAGTTATGCTGCTGCACCGCTTTTAGGAATGCTCCAGTAGCCCTACATGTCATATAATATTTTAATAAACTAAGAAAAATGTTATATTTTGATTAAGTTGTAGTTTCATATATACTTTTTAAGACGTTATATTTTGTCTTTTAAATTATCTAGAACTGGTTTCTAGCTCTTAATACCATTGAAAAAGGCCTCGTGAAGCAAGAAATAAAATGTTGGAGCTTTTTTCAATGGTAACCGAATTAACCTCCTCGCTCTTCTCTCCATTTTATATGACGACGGAACTCTACTTGTACATTGCAAGAACTGGGTACGAGCTCTTACCATTGGTGGCTTGCTGCAGATTAGACGACATTATTTCTTGCCATTGAAAAAAGCCTCAACATTTTATTTCTTGGAGCACGTTGGAGTTCGCTCAGTTGGTGGCTTGCTGCAGATTAGGCGAGATTATTTTAGTTTTGTTGGGGATTTTTTTTACGAAAAAGATCGATGTGGGGGATGTGATGATTAAATGATATAGACAACGGAGGATGTCTCCTAGATTAATTTGTTTCTAAGGGATCACGACATCTCATTTTCATTTGGGAGGTGAAAGCTGTGCTTGTAACTTCCTTTTCCTAAAATCAATTTATTCTAATAAAATAGAGGGTGAACAGTGTAAAACAACCACCGGGCATCCTATCAAATGCACTGTCTACACACAACTCTATATTTGTAAATAAGTGTAGTTACAGTTAGGAGCCATCTCTGCTTTATTCACATATATAATAAACAATGAGCATCGTAACAGATAATCAACTCATAATATGCCTACAAATTCATGTATAACACAATAAGGTGCCTTATTAGAAAATAGCATGCATAAAAAGAGTCAGCTCCTTGCAGGTGCGGCGTTTGTTGCGCTGGCAACATCAGAGCCTGTAACGTGTTACCATACACCTTGATTAATTAGGTACGTTTGTTACGAAGGCTAACCCTGTTTTCCTAATTAATTAACTAGGACTAGCTCCGATCCGATGGCAGAGCAGTAGCTGCTCCTGCATCCATCACGTCATTTTCCTCCCTAAATGCAAACATTCCGTCGGCAACCAAATGTGCCCATAATTGGTACATCTCCATTTTAAATTGTAGGTTTCATCAATTTTTAAGATTTGTTACTTTTGTCATGCATCTAGATATACATAAGATCTAGATGCATGCAAAAAATAATAAACCTCAGAACAATTTGACTGGGAGGAAGTAGCAAAGCCAGCGCGCCACTCGCAGCACCAACGTTGGGTGCTGCTGATTTGTGGCTGCATGTCTGCGTGCCTATATATGTCATCAGCTAGAAATAGAAATGGAAAAATATGTATGTATATATAGATCATGAGATCCCGCCCCGGCGTCGTCCTTTCTCATCCATCCATCTCTCAATTTCTCCTCCTGCAGGCCGTCCTCTCTCACTCTCTCTCTCTNCTGCGGCGCGCGCGCGTACCTGCAAGAAGTGCGTGCTGTGGCCGGCCGTGTGGAGNAGGAGATCATCGTCGTCTCGTCGATCAAAGAAGACAAGACCGGCTCGTCGGAGATGGCGGCCAAAGGCGTGCAGGCGGCGGCGCTGCTGTGCTTGGTGCTTCTCGCGGCGTCCCCGCAGCCGGCGCCGGCGGAGGGCACCTGCCAAGACGGCTGCGTCTCGGCCTGCACCGGCTGGCCCGTCCTCTGCAAGATCTCCTGCGCCAGCGCATGCCTTGGAGAAGTCGGTCAGTATGCCTCTATCTTATTTATGCATCTATCGCCAATGCATCAGCATATAATATACATACTATATGTTCTTCAATGAATGCAATACATATATACTACATGTATCAGGGATCTCAACATTGAGTACGACGGCGAAGGCGGAACCACCAAATGACGCAGCAGAAGCAGAAGCACCTGCACCACAACATGCCTCTGCGCCTGCACCACAACAGGGTGCGCTCAGAGGGCTCAAGCCATCACCCGCCCACTGAGACTTTTTTTTTTTTTTTTGAAGCCTCTCATCTGGGCCGCCCACTGAGACTTGGGAGACACACCCAGCAAGAGAAACCAATGCTCCTCCAATCTCTCTCATCAATGTGTATACCACAGGATGGGCTCCTTGCTGTAATTATCACAGGATGGGCTCCTTGCTGTAATTATCTAGTTAATCATACAATCCCATTTATCCTAAAGTATTCATTAGATTCTGAGAAATGGAATTTGTGTATGTGGTGATGACTAATTCCACTCATGCAAGCATGCATCGCATTTCTTCTCTACTACGTACAGCGCCAATAAGAGCCCAATCCTGTACGACATCCCTCTACGTATATCAGTTAACAAAGGAAGGAAACAAACGCTAATATGTATATAGTTAGGGCTAGACGACTAGGTCACCTTTCTAGCTACTTCCAGAGCTTTACATATCTGTCATGACTGGCAGAGGCGATCATTCCCGTGAACGGAGAGTGTGCCAGAGCAGCTATCAGCCCCTCGTGCGCCTGGATTGGGTTTCTCTGGTTATCTGATAAACTCCACAGCTCCAGCGTCTGCATACAGTCGAAGAATCAGTGCACGCTAGTAAATGTCTGCAATATCCATACATGTGGTTACAGCATTTCATTTACCTGGTAACCACCAACAATCAACACTTTCGAGTTCCTGGGGTGGAATATGCATGACTGATATTGGTTTCCATGAGATTTTAACTCATGAATGCATGCGCCTGATGATACCGACCACACTTTCACAGTGTCCTGACTTGCAGAAGCCAGATATTCACCACTTTCATCCCAGCAAACACAGTTTACCTCACTATTGTGAACCTAAATCAAACACCACCCCCC